>PVKE010026224.1:0-22430 GCA_004027555.1 Craseonycteris thonglongyai
CTATAATCAACAAGACAAGGGATAACAAGTGCTGGAGAGGCTGTGGACAAAAAGGAACCCTCATACACTGCTGGTGGGAATGTAAACTGGTACAGCCACTATGGAAGGCTGTGTGGAGATTCCTCAAAAAATTACGAATGGAATTACCATATGACCCAGCCATCCCTCTACTGGGCATCTACCCAAAAAACCTGAAAACTTTTGCTCACAAAGATACATGTACCCCAATGTTCGCTGCAGCATTGTTCACGGTGCCCAAGTCGTGGAATCAACCAAAGTGTCCTCTGATAGACGACTGGATACAGAAGTTGTGGTGCATTCACACAGTGGAATCCTACTCAGCGATAAGGAAAGATGAAATGCTGTTTTTTGTGGCAAAGTGGAAGGATTTTGAGCAAAAATGCTAAGATCCTGCTAAGCGAAGTCAGTCAGACAGAAAAAGTCAAGACCCGTATGACCTCACTCATATGAGGGCAATAAAGCTGAAAGCAACAAATGAACAAGACAAACTAAGAAAGAAACAAGCTCTTAAACCCAGACAACAGTTGAGTGGGTACCAGCGGGCAGGGGTGAGGGTAGCAGAGGAGGGACGGGGTCAAATATGTGGTGATGGAAGGAAAACTGACCCAGGGAGGTGAGCACACAATGCAACACACAGACGAAGTGCTGCAGAATCGTACACCTGACACCTAGGTGAGCTTACTAACCAATGTCACCCCCATAAATGTGGTTGAAAAAAAATAAAAGGAGTGGAAAGCATAGAGGAATCGGTGGGTGATGCATAAAGCTAAGACCACACGACACAGGAGGGTGAACATGCCCTGACCCGCGAGCTTCTTAGAGCTGAGCCTTCGAGGAAGCCCCGATGTGTCAGAACTGCGTCGTCCTCTGTGATTAGTGTCTCTTGTCACAGGGAAGCTGAACAAAGGCCAAGTGCATCCGGGTTTGTTTCTGTTCAAAGTGGCCCCACTGCACCACACGGCACCTCCGGGAGCGACTCCCATTGAATTTCGTAGAGATTATTGTCCAGATTCTTCGCAACCTGATGCAAACCAATATTGTCACCACTTACGTAAAGAAAGAAGCGCTTAGTCACAAAAAGCAATCATACGTGTGGAAAAGATTTTGTTCCAGTAGACACATAAGGTGTCCTTTATTAAAACACACACACACACACAAATGGTCATCTCTATGATATAAAATTATACAATAATTTATAAAAAGGTGTTGAACATAATGAATTATTTTAAATGCCAGTGACATGTTCCTCTATCTAAAATTTCCCAGATACTTAGGATAATACTTTCAGAAAAGTTAGTACTAAGAAATAAATAGAAATTAGTATTGGAATAACAAAGCGCTCAGTTAACGTAGATTAATGTTTTCTGATGAACTACTGTGATCATATACTTTCCTAAAAAGTTAAAAGAAGAGAAGGAATTGACTTGATAGTCTCCCCTTAGTGGGAAGTTGCTTTTGAAATGTCAGAAGGGTCAATGTCAAATTGCAAGTCTTCAACGGTTAGGCTGCTGATTGAGGAACTGGCACATTATAAATATAAACTAGGTTGTATCAATATAGTATAATCATGGCATGAGCAGCCCGGTCATCAGTATCCACCCACCTAGATGGGCAGTGATTTCACTGAAGGAATAAATACTCAAATCCTATTTGGGTTATTTATTCAACATTGGCTTTTTTCTTCTTCTCCAAACACATATTTTTGCTGCATCTGTAACAGTACAGATCGATTTTTACGTTTTCTTTCATGAAAGACGGGTGTTTCCAGACTGGGTCAGAGGGAAAATTAAAACCAGGATCCTCTCACAGACAGCGGGAGCCTCGCAGGGTTCAAGTCCCACTTCTCTCTCCTCTTGAAGCAGAGTCACCACTCTGTGTGTACCAGGTTCTTGAATCTCAATTTTCTTGCACACACCTGAGAGCTGTGAGTCTCCAGACGCCCGTATTATTGTTGTGGCATTTCCATTTCATTCCTTATCTTAGAATGATTTCCATTCAAAGAAAGAAAATGCCCAGAAGTGGATCAGGGACTAACACAGCGTTGGAGAAAAATGATCATGTCTGTAAATATGAGTCATAATTAAGTTCGGAAAAGACGTGCTTTAAAAATGGTTCGATGGAGAACATGTACATCAAAGAGGCCAAATCACCGTTCGGAAGAGGCGTTGCACAGCCAGCGGTTGGCATGAGAAGCAAGCGTGGCTTTGCTGGGAAAGTAGGCGGGGTCTTTCGTGCAGCCCCGCTCGGAGGTGGGCTCAGTGGAGGACGGAGCCCCCATCACTCAACTTAGTGCAACTGTACGTGCACATCACTAATTGTCACCCAGGAATAACCCTAGAGGAACATGATTTTCCCAGCATCACAGGACCCGTGGTCCGTGACAGTCACCAGTTCACTTGAGAGGTGGTGGCACAAATTTAGGAACCTCATAAGCCGTGAAAACTCTGCACCTCCGGACAACGAAACGTTCATCGGCGTGTCCGTGTTTCTGGGAGGCTGGCCGCTAGGACTCTAATTGCAAAGACATTGTGACCACAGTAGCAGCCGCCGGGGGACTCAACAGATAGTATCTGCCCCCTCGCTGCTCCCTGGGGTCTGGGTGACGTTATCAATCCCGGAACAGTGCCCTGAAAACCATTTCTCTTAGAAACGCATTGGCATTCTAAGCCTGTCTTGGGCCAGGAGAGGTTGTAATTGGTCGTGGCCTCATTTTGCAGGACACGCATACACGGTGCAAGGACAGGGCTCGGTGACAGAGGACGCTCGGTCCCTGAGGTGAGCACACAGCTGGATAGGAGGCGGACCTGGGCAGGAAGACGCTCCGCCCGCCTGTGTCTCGGTACCTTGATCGCTGGGCGATGAGGAGTCCCCAGCGTCTGTCTTTGCAGAATTGCTGTGTGGCTTTGGGCGTGCGGAGGGCCGTACTGGCCTCGTTTGTTCCGACCATGAAGACAGGCTCACAGGGGCTGCTAGCAACTCCAGGAAGTGACTTGGCCCCGAGCGGCTCCAGGGTCAGCCCCCTGGGGAGCAGGAGACACTCATGACATGATTCTCTCAGAACTTGTTTTTAGTGTTTGAGAGAAGGGGGTGGGCCCAGAGCAGTCTCCATAGCTGTACATCATGAGCTGTGACATGGTTTCGTTCCACACAGGTGGGTGTGGGGCCACACGGGGTGGGAACTAAACTGGGGGCCTCCCGCATGCGAGGCAAGAACCTTGGCGGCGACCGCAGCTCAGCATGTGGGTTTGCACGGGCCGGGCCGGGATTCGATCCCCGAACCTGCTGGTTGCAAGGCGACGGCTCAACCTGCTGAGCTCTCCCAGTGTCCCCTCAAACCTATTTTTTTAATTTAACTTTTCACATGCTTTTGTGAAATGCCTGTCTCTCATCAAGGTGCATTCGCCAGAAGAATGACCGTTCTTCTGAGTGGTGAAAGCGTTTGTGAATCACGTTTAGCCTTTCATTCTGGATGGTTCGGTTTCAGTAGCTGATGGCTTTCTTCTTTTGTCCCATCCCTGGGTCTCCATCACACCCCGTGTGTATTTTGTCCCACCCCCGGGGTCTCCATCACAACCCGTGTGTATGCAGAGCCCACAGGCAGAAAAGCTGTGACCAGTTGCATGCTGACTGCTCTGAAGTAAGCTGTCCCCCAGCAACAGAGGGTTTTATGGGAACGCGAGGATGCCACGTGTAGCCGGGAATGACACGCATTGCTCACTGTGCATACTGGTCCAACCTGGGCTGTCTGCCCATGTTGAGTGACTCCCGACTGGGACGTTCCCAGGTGCTGCCCTATGGGCAGTTAACGGTAGACCATCTGAGACGTAATTAGCTCGTTGTAGAACAAGGTTTCACTCGTCGTCGGGCGTGCCCCACCCAGCAGCTTAGACGGTGGTGAAGTGGAGCCTCGCTGTGCACAGTGTCACCCTGACTCAGGCCTCTGTTGTAGAATGTTCCTGGCTTCTCAATGTTTTCGTCAGAGTCAAAACTCATTCCAGGTCTTCCCGTGCGACTTAGACGTCTCATTCCAGAACCAGCTCTTCGTTGCATTCATTTTTTTCCTATTCTCTATTTCATTTAGTTCTGCTTTAATTTTTATTATTTTCTTTCTTCTGCTTTGGGTGTTTTTCGTTCTTCTTCTAGTTCTTGAAGATGTGATACTAGGCTGCTTACGTGTGATTTCTCTTGTTCCTTGAGAAAGGCCTGTGGTGATATAAATTTCCCTCTTATCACTGCTTTTGCTACAGCCCAGTAACTTTAGCATGTTGTTTTCATTGTCATTTGTTGCTATATGTTCTTTTTTAATCTGTTCTTTTATTTCTTCTTTGATCCAGTATTTTCTAATAAAATGTTTAATCTCCATGTATATGTGACTTTTCCTGCTTTCTATTTGTAGTTGATCTCCAATTTCAAAGCTTTGTGATAGGAGAATACACTTGGTATGATTTCGATCTTTTTAAATTTGCTGAGGCTGCTTTGTGTCCCAGCATGTGGTTTATCCTTGAAAACATTCCATGTGCACCAGAAAGGAATGTCTAGTCCTGTGTTTTAGGATGAAGTATCTTATAAATGTCAATTATGTCCAGTTGCTGTAATGTCTCATTTAAAGCTGATATTTCCTTATTTATTTTCTGTTTGGACGATCTGTCCATGGCTGTCAATGGGGTGTTTAAGTCCCCTACTAGAATTGTGTTTTTCTCAGTTTCTCCTCTTAGATGTGTTAGTAGTTGCTTTGTAAATTTTGGTGCTTCTTGGTTGGGGGCATATATATTAATAGTGTAATATCTTCTCGTTGTATTGTCCCCTTTATCATTATGAAATCTCCATCTTTGTCTCTTATTGTCTTTCTCATCCTGAAGTCGGCTTCATCAGATATAAGTATGGCTACTCGTGCTTTTCTCTGGATGCCATTTGCTTGGAGTATTTTTTTCCACCCTTTCACCTTGAGTCTGTATTTGTCCTTGTGACTGAGGTATAGCTCTTGTAGGCAGCATAAAGTTGGTTTTTGTTCTTTATTCCAGTTTGCTACTCTGTGTCTTTTTATTGGTGAGTTCAGTCCATTTACATTTGGGGTAATGATTGATATATGAGGATTTCCTATAACCATTTTATGTTTTGTTTTCTGGCAGCTCTTTTTTTTTGTTTATTGCTTCTTTGCTTTTTACTTCCCATTGGCTATTTTAGTTTGATGGTGGTTATGACTGTTTTCTCTGTTTTCCCTTCTTTTATTGTTGTGCGTCCCAGTTGTAAGTTCTTTTTCAGTGGTTACCATGAACTTTATATAAAAGGAATTTTCATATGTGCAATGGTTTCTTTGCTTAAGGATATTTCTTATCTCCATTCTCTTTAGAAGCTTAAGCCTTTACTTTCTCCCCTTTTTATATTTTTGTTGTTTCAGTGTATCCCTATTTACTTTTACTTTTTGTTTCAGGTCCAATTACCTCCTTCAGTATTTCTTTAAATGCTGGCCTTGTGCTGGAGAATTCCTTCAGGATTTGTATGTCTGGAAAGGTCTTTATTCCTCCTTCATATCTAAAGGATAACTTTGCTGGGTACAGGATTCTTGGCTGGTAATTTTTCTCCTTCAATTATTTTGAATACTGTGCTCCATTCCCTTCTGGCTTGTAGAGTTTCTGTTGAGAAATCTGATGAGAGTCTGATGGGCTTTCCTTTATAGGTCATGGTGTTCTTTGTTCTGGCTTCCTTGAGGATTCTTTCTTGGTCTTTGACCTTTGACATCTTCAGTATAATGTGCCTTGGAGAGGGTCTGTTAGGATTCAAATAGCTAGATGTCCTGTTTCCTTCTTGGATTTGAGGTTCCAGTTCTTTCCATAGTTTTCAGAAGTTCTTGTCCACTATTTGAGCAAATTCTCTGTGTCCATCTCATCCTCTGCTTCCCCCAGAATACCTATTATTCTTATATTTTTCTTTCTAATGGAATCAGATAATTCTTGTATATATTTTTCATTTCCTTTAACTTTTAGGTCGCTCTCTTCTTCCTTCTGTGACATTTCCAAATTTCTGTCTTCGATTTCATTAATTCTTTCCTCCACCTGGTCAGCTCTGCTTTCTATGCTAACTATTCCATTTTTCATTTCTTTTATTGTGTTATTTATCTCCAGAATTTCTAGTTGCATCTTTTTCATATATTCCACTTCCTTTCTGAGATCACATAGCTCTTTCTGTGTACTTTGCCAGTTTTCTTTGATCTCTTCGAGTGTTTTTATAATTGCAGCCTTGAATTCTCTGTCATTTAGCTCATATAATTTCGTATCTTCAAGTTCCTTTTCTGGAGATTTTTCTCTTTCTTTCTGAGCTCCTTTGTTCAAAGGGGTATTTATCGCTGATGGAGCATTTTGTTTTCTGGACATTAGGACTTTTTTCCTGGTAGATGTAAAGGTATCTTTCTTTTACTTCCTAGCTGGTATTAGTGTCTTATAATATTTCCTCTTATTTATTTGGTTTTCTCACAGTGGGAAACTTCCTAGGAGGTGGGCTTCTCTTTGACTCAGTTGCCCTGGTCTCTGTATGCCTCCTCTTTGGGAAGGTGTGGTGGGTGATAGTATTCTATGCCTCCAAGATCCCACTGCTGTCAGAAGCTGCCACACCTAGACCCCTCTGCTGGCTTCAGCAGAACAGGTAAGGTGGGGTTTGTTGGGAAAGGCGCAGGCCTGATTGCGTCACAGGGTAATGGCCGCCTCCCTCTGCTAGTGTCAGCGGGAAGAGTGGGAACAGGGTGTGTTGGGAAAGGCACAGGCCTGATTGCGTCACAGGGTAATGGCAGCTTCCTGGCAGCAGCTCACTGAAGGCCCACTGTGGGCGAGGCCTGTGGAGTGAGCCCTGGGAGACAGCACAGGGAAGCAGCCAGGCTCTGTGTCCAAGGCCACGCGGTGCTACTGTTGGGGTCTCACCTTACTGAGGGCCACTCTGCGCCTCAGCCACCAGCTCACTCCCGGTGTCAGTGCTCCAGCCACTGGAACACCCGCCTCCGGCTCCAGTTGCCGGCCTCACGCTCCGCGGGCCCCCAGCTCCAGCGCCCAACTCCAGCGCCCACAGCCGGGTCTCCTCTCCGGTCACCCGCTCCGATCTCCGGCTGCTGCTGGGGCCTCGCTCCGGCCTCCTGCCCACGCTCTGGCCACCCTCCCCGTGCCCCGGCTGCGCCCCCCGCACGCCCACCGGGGCCTCTCACCATGTCAGCCGCCCCCGCCTTCTCCGTCCACCCCGCGCTCTGGCGTCTGCGCCTCCGCCTCTGTCCGCTCCAGGCCTCCCACCCGCCCAGAGTCGTTCTGCTCCTGGACCCGCGTCCCCGCGCTGCCACCTCCGTCCGTCTCTCCTCTGCTGGACTCGGGTCAGCCCCTGGGTCGTCACTGGGTGGGTCTCCGGGTCGCGCTCCGTGGTGCCTCCCCACGGCTCCCTTTCCTTCTCTCACTTGCCGCTGTTGCTCCAGCTTTGGGTATTCTCCTGGGTCTCTCAGCAGGCTGCACGCTACTTAGGGATTCTCTGGTTGGATTTTAGTTGTTTAAATTGTTGTCTCTCCAGCAGAGGTTTCAAGAGTGCCTCTCATGCCGTCATCTTGATGATGTCTCCTCCAGAATTGTCTTTTAAAAAATGATAAAATGTGTCAGTTCTCAAAAATACAGAGCCCGATGGCTACCGTCATGAACAGGGATCGAATAGGAACAGTATTTTGTTTCACAAACTTGATGTAAAAGTAAGAAAATCTCCTAAATGCACTGAAGGCATGCCAAGAACGGGAAGAAACTGCCAATAGTAAACATTGGTTTCCTAGGTGGATGAGTCGACCCGATTTGATTATTAAAACGACCCTCAGACATAAAGATCGTCACTCACACTTCCCAGAAGGTCGACGTTGGAGTGACTTTTTATTTCAGCCTCACTTTCTGTCTTTAATCACAGTGTTCACATAAGTGATTAAGCTGGCATTTTCTAATGGAATCAACTCTCCGTTATCCGCAGTGTAGCCTGTGGATTCCTGGTTGCTCTGAAGGCCCGCCTTCCTGTTTTATTGCAATTAGCACAAAAATATTGTCTGCTTCACCAGGAATATTTTCCTCGCCTGTTACCTATTTTCTCTTTTTATACTAGTTTTGCCTGACAGAAGGGCCTTGAAGACTTTATTTACTTCATATGTATGGAGTGCCTGCTAGGTGCAATTGTAAGTAGAGAGATCTAAAGAGATTTGAAGGCAGCATTTTGTTTTGTTTTGTTTTCATTCAGAGTAATTTAAAAATGATGCCCATCCAGGGATAAAAAGGTCACATTATACGCAGACCCTGCACACGTGAGACCTACAACACATAGGACAAACACGTGAAAGATAAAACCCGGAATTTACATTTATAACAGAACATTGCTTTACTATGTGGTTTATTGATTTTCAATAGAATAACTATAAGTCATGAATGCTTCTGTGTCAACACATCAAGTTGAAAACCAAATATTTGAAGAGTAAAAAGACATCGAAACCTGTCACAGGATACTGTGGAGTGGCTGCCGATTATTGAAACGGCGAATCCCTGTCCCCAGCATGATGAGCACTTGGTCTTTCAGGAATAAAAATAAATCTGCTTTATTAACTTAGGAAAGGTCATGTTTTTGTGCCGCCCCTTCACGGAGCTGCCCAGTGGCTCAAGTCTCAGGCAAGGTGACGCCATGACCAGGGGACCAGTCACCTTCCAGGGATCAAGGAAAATTCATGGTGACTCGGGAGGGTCCACTCAAGTCCGCAGGTGAAGGGGGTGACAGCTACTGGCAGGAACCTCCCGGAGTTCAGCCGGAGAAGTACATACGCGCAGATCGGACCTTCCCAGCAAATTGTTCAAACACAGTGATTTCTGGACTCAACTCCACCGTCCACAGAGGGAGCACTTGGGAGGCCGTATGCATGAGAACCTGCGATCGCTTTGCTGATGTGACCAAGAGTCACTTTATCATTTCTTAGCAGAATTGCCACTGGGAAGAATTGGATTTTTAAGAAAGCCGTAGCTAGAGACCAGTGTCACTTAGGAAGCCACGTGGGGGGATCGCTCAGGGTTCAGATTCATCACAATCAGAAACCGCAGCCCGGCTAGTTGTGTCTGCATTGGACAGAAACACGTGTCTCCCCTGGCAGTGAGGTCGTGTGACCTTGTGACTTCCAAGCAAAAGGTCCTCTGCCTTCAGAAATCATCACAACAGACTCATTTTTTCTTTTTTGCTGGGGTTTGGGGGGTGTAGGAAAAATGTTTCCTAAAGGTTAGAGCCAGTTCGAGTGGGAGCTCCACCTAGAATTGTCATCAGTATTTTTCTGTGCGTTGAAAAATTGGATCCTAATGCCCCATTTTCCATTTTAGTTATAATTTCAGATCCAGGACAAATAAGCACAGACATCAGAAGTACCAGAAAAAGGTTCTCAATATAAGTCTCCTTCCCAAATGGCCCTGTGAAATCTCTCTCGTAGGAAGGATGCGTATGTTGCCTGATGTTAAGAGTCAAGTGTGGGAAGCCGGATAGCTCAGTGGGTTGAGCGCTCGCTTTGCAGCCCTGGGGACCGAGGATCAAATCCCGGCCCCGGCCCGTGTGGACCCATGTGCTGAGCTGGGGAGTGCCCCCAGTTTTGTTCTCACCAGGGTGAGACCCTGGCCCAGTCCCTGCCCTGTGCAGCCCCCACCCACCTGTGTGGAACGAAACCATGTCAAAAACTGATGATGTACAACTATGGAGACTGCTCTGGGCCCTCCCCCTTCTCTCTGCCTCTGTCTATGAAAAACAATAAAATAAATCTTTTTAAAAAAATGGAGTTTAAAGTGCAAGCCAAACCTGTACACATTGACTTGTAGCCAGGGGATAATTTCTGAGCATTAGGGATCTCATGTGGTTAGGAAAATAGCACATGTGAAGTAAATGTTTTTACGTCTTGATTGGCGCATATATATATATATATACACACACACTGGGGGTGCCAAAAATGTGTATACATTTTAAGAGATGTGATCTATGCATTACATAAATACTGATGCTGACCACTTTGGGCACCTCTTGCAATTGCAGAAGTCAAATGTGACTTGTATTCATCTTTTGTTATCGGTATATCTTAAGTACTACAATTTTAATACAGCTTTTTCCTTTCTTAAAATATGTACACATTTTTGTCACTGTGTGTGTGTGTGGTGTGTGATGTGTATGTATGTACATACGTACGTATGTATCTATCTATCTTTTTTTCCTTCCAGACAATAATAGTCATATTCACTAGTATGGAAAACAAAACAACAAACAAGGCACGCAGTAGGAAGAATGAAAGGTTTAGCTCTCAGAAAATCTGTTTTCATGGAGCAGCGCACAAGTTACAAAGTTGAGCCTCCTGTTGAGAAGCTTCTTTTGTAATTTCCATTTTGCCTCTGTGGGCGTTAATGAGTTCAGCAGAAATGTTGATTAATGGACTTCTCGTTGGAACCAGGGCAGATGACGGATATGCTAATTCTTACGATCGTTGGCTGCTTGCAACATGAATTTAATGTTCCCGATTTCATTAATTACAGCTGTTATGTACCATAAAGTAATGTGGCCATTTTCTTCTCCCCACAAATGTCGTTTTAATGAATGCCGCGGTAGGAAACTCCAGGCCACGAATTCCTGCGTCCAGCCGGGCTCTCCGTGGAATGTGCGCCGTGGGCACGCTGAGCCCTGAGCCCGTCGGCCACAGCGATGAGCGAACGCCGTGTGGTCCTCTTGCTCTTTTATTTGCACGTCCAGATCCGTCCAGGGGAGCGAAATACCGACTCCCGGACGTGTCTTGCGCGATACGGGTGCCTGTCAATCTAATCTCTTCTGTTGTCTCTGGTACCCTAGATAAACCTGCTCAAACTTCTCCATCCTTGGGGGAGCCGGGATGGCTCAGTGGGTTGAGCGCTCACTTTGCAGCCCCGGGGACCGGGGATCGAATCCCGGCCCCGGCCCCGGCCCGTGCGGACCCATATGCTGAACTGGGAGCTCCCCCAGTTCAGTTCTCTCTCTGTCTCTGTATCTTTCTATCTCTCTCTCTCTCTCTGTCAGAAAAATAAATAAAATTAAAAAAAATAAAAGCCACTTTCATTTCCTGTGCTTTGCTTTGTGCAGAACCAGAAACGGTGACTAGCACGTATTTCCTCCTCCGCGTTGTCTGCTACGTGCAGAACCACGGGATCGTTCTGGAAGCATCACAAACCACGCGCCACAACCGTGCAGGAGGGAGGAGTTGGTTCCGTCGGTGAGAACGAGAGCAAACACGCACAGATGGAAGAATAACGACACGAGGCCTTTAACCTCAGGGGGGGTTGTCTCACCGGGGAGGTGAGGCGGGCGTGGAAATTTAAACAGAAGAACGTAAGCAAACGCCGGTGTGTTTTTAAGGGGTCGGATGTTATTCGGGACAGGAGGAGGCGGATAGCAAGTCGGAGCCCACAGGAGCTCAGAGGGCCTGCGTCAACCGCCCCGTGTCTACGTAAGAGGGGCCTGAACGGAACTGTAATGTTTCTCAGCTTCTTCATACTCAGAACATACCCGGTGTGGTGGCCGCTCTCCAGAGACGGTTTTCGACCTGGATTCTCAGGATAACACCGTTGAGAGACGACAGGGCGGGGAAACGAATTCAGGACCGAGGCCCAGCTTGAAGGCAGAACTCCAGAAAGAAGAGCTGGTTCTTTTACAAAACACCGAGTCGCCGTCCTTACGAGAGGTGACCTGGCGTAAAACAGATTTCCTCGGTCTTCGGAAACAGCCAGCCGGCGGCATGGAGCCAGTGCCTGAAGCCTGACGCACGTTCGGCGCATCCCGGGCTGTCCGCGTGAAATCGCCTTTCTGGTTTCGGAGACGTGAGTGGCTGTGTTTCGATACACACCGTGGGAAGAACCTACTTGTCTCTCCGCCGAGCTCATTGGTTACGAATTTCCGTAGCGTAGTCCGATCTCTCCGATATTCGCTAACTTCCTTGCCCCTTAGAGGTAGAAACCGGGTTTTGCCAATGGGGTGCACCCTAAATAGCCCCCTTCTCTAAAACCACACAAAGCAAAAGTCGGGCAGTGTTATTCTCTTAAGGAATCCCACAAAATCGGGGGTGGGCTTTAATCGAATCCTGAGGATGTCGTTAATAAGAGTAAAGACTTCACAGCTCCTCGTACGGTGAAGAATGTTTAGAACGCTTCGTGCTTGACCTTGATTTTACACCAGTGGTTTGAAGTGCACTCTGTATTATTGCCGACCTTTCATCGCTTTGATCTTTTACTTCATTTCAGCGGAATATAAGTTCTGCTTTATCTTTACATACCGTATTTTCCAGCGTATAAGACGACCGGGCGTATAAGACCACCCCCTAATTTTACAGTTAAAACATAGGTTTAGGCCTCTATTCGCTGTATAAGATGACCCCCCACTTCCGAGGCTGTAGTCTTATACAGCGAATAGAGGCCTAAACCTATGTTTTAACTGTAAAATTAGGGGGTCGTCTTATACGCCCGGTCGTCTTATACGCTGGAAAATACAGTAATAATTCTAACCATCGGTAACTGTCGAAGGCCTACTTAATAGTGAGTAAAAGTTCATAGACTGAGTTGTCACACATGTATCGATGAACAATACTGAAGAGGATGGTTACATTATTAATTTTTGCTAAATGCCCATAGATCGGTGTTAACAATCAATCGCCTTGTTCTGTGCATTCGATGCCATCTCTGTGGTCTGAACAGGGACTTGTTTGTTATGCACAAAAGACAACCGCTCCTGAGTTACGTCTTGTTTTCATTCGGCGTGACTTTTTATGTGACAACCCTGCACAAGTTACTTAGGAGACTAAAATCACCAGAAGCTTTCTCCTTACGTGACTCGAAGACAGTGTCACAGCAAGAGTCAGGTTCGTCTTGACGAGGTAAATTGGTGTATTCTGCAAATGGGCAGGGAGTAGGTTGTGGTCAGTTAACTCTGTAATTAAAATAACAATTTAAAATAAATTCATGCAAATTGTAACAGATACTATTTCACCTAAAGACTCGTAAAAATGACTAATAATTCTATTTTAATTACCAGGACATTAGCCATTATTTAAATTGTAAGTCACTTTGTTTTATAATAAGGATGCAATCCTACCTTCAATCCTATTGTACTTGAATACAGGATTCCATTCTTATTATAAAACAAAAAGGAAAAGAAATGTTACCGATATTATCACTTTCATTATTCCTAGGATCCTTCTGCCAACAAAACTTGGCGTTTTGTTTGCTAGGTTTTCTTTAAATACATGTATATAGCTTTATACGGAGCTATTAAGTGTAAAACATTGCTTTGAATTTTTTATCATGAATTTGTTTTTTTTAACAAATTTTTCCGTTTCAGTCCATTTTATTTTGGTATGAATGTGTAGTATTTCCTAATATAGATGTAATAAGGCTTACTTAACAACTGTCCTTTTAATAGGTATTTAGAACGCGGCGAACTTTTATTACAACAATGCTTCACGAGCATTCCTACGCTTGCCTTCAGTGCAAAGGGTCCCATACGTTTCTACGATGAATACGAATGAACTAAATTCATAAAACACAGGAACAAATATTTTCATGCTTAATAAATAATAACACATTACTAACCCTGTAAAACAAGCCCACCAATGGAACCACCTGAACGAATTCCCGTTTTTTATATCTTTTAGCGTTGCGCTTTCATTTTATAATCGGGGTATTTCCTTGTGGAGTCCCCCTGTCCCTTTAGGAAATGCGTTAGTCGCCCTGAGAAAATGCACAGAAAGTTAACCCCTGAAAAATTAGCCGGGGGCAGACCTGTTGTTCCGCGTGACAGATACTCCAGGGAAGGTAAAACCCTCTCAGTTCCCTGAGAGCCCAGCACGCGAGCCCTTGTTTTAAATAAAACCCACCTGAGTCCCGGCCACGGACTAGAGCAAGCGGTCCCCTCCCCTGGACCCGGTTCCGAGACCCTAACGGGCGCCCGTTCCTGGTGAGCTGTCTCAGTCCGGTGGGCGCGGCGTCTCCTTCGCCCTCGGCTCTTGTTGGCGTCAATCAGGGGGGCTTCTTTCTAGACGCACCTGAACCCCCACACTGGCCGTTCAGTGACGCCCAGAAACCCGGTCCATTCCCCCGGGGGGACACGCTCTGTCCAGGACCTGAACCCAGACCTGCTCAAGGCCCGGCTTGTTAGGTGACCTCGTTTCCAGGGATGGGACTTGGACAAGCACAGCCCCTCCCAAGGCGCGGCCGCTCTGCCCACCGTCTCTGCAGAGACCTCTGCGGGCGCGTCTTCGCCTGCCCCGGAATTGCCCCCCCACGCGGTAGCTGTCACCGGCAGGAGGCAGCAAGCACGCCTCCCAGGTGAACAGACACGTAACTATTCAGTACGTCAAACACGGCTTAAAACGTTTGTGCCGTGTGAGTCCGCTCGGTTCCTTAAAGGCGGGAGGGGCGTCAGGGAAGCAGGAAAGCACCTCGTGAGCACGTGGATCCTCTCAAATGTCCCCCTCCGTCTCTACCTATAACCCCTCTCCTGGGCGCAGCCTTGAAAAGACCCAAGTAGATCGCCTTCCGTGAGTCGTCTGAGCCGCAGTTGTGGCTGATACGTGGGCCGTGTCCACTCTATGTCGGCCACCTTTGCTTTCTGACCTTGAGACAACTCAGGAACTGTGTCCACGATCACGAATTCTGCTCTTCTAATCAAATGTGTCTAGGGCACACATGCTACTAAGTCGCCTGCACATCATTCTTCCATATCTGAAGCCGTATCGGGTCAGTGGGTATAAAGCAGGGCGTTGCGTCTATGCCTTTGACAATGATCACTCAGGCAGCTCAACGACAACCTTCCCGGAGCTACTGCCTGAATGTCGTTTATGGGTCCTTGCTACTCCGCATGCTTGCACCCCATTCTTTTCCCAGAATGTTGCCCTCGACAGGTCTCCGGGCATAGGGACCCCATCTTTGTGATTATGGATATTCCAGCAACTGGCTGTGTTCTTGACTCGGGTACTTGTTCGAAGTCATTGTATCTTATTTCCATGATCAGCTCCTAGTTAAGGCAGGCGCAGGTCACGATTACTTACTAATAAACAAGTTACTTACTAATAAATAAAGATACTTGTGAAGTTATCCTTGCATGGAAATATGTATATGTATGTAGGTATACACACACATGTACGAGGGCCGACCAGAAAGAAGTCCAGCCACCAATGCCTCTGTTTTTCATATGATGTGGCGATATTTCCCGGATGGCCCTCGTGTGTTTGTTGCACGCATATTACATACCGTTCATCCGTATGTCACAAATGCTCCCCAACGATCTAAGTCAGGACACCACTTCCAGGTTCATTAGGACAACCTCGGGGACATCGTAGCAAAGGCCCATGGGCGTGAGTGAGGATTTCCTGCTACACACGCTGTGGACACTTCCAGGGGAGGCTCCGATCTGTGTGAAGTGACCAGAACGAGTCCTGTGAGAACCAGGGGACTGTCCCCACCCCCGCCCCCACTGACGTCACCTGACCTCACCCAGGCACGGGGACCGGGTGGGTGTCTGTTCACGGCTCTCACAAGCGATAAAGGACAGGCATCTCCTTCTGTGTAGACACCGGATATTTCTAGATCTCTCGTGGTGGTTAGAGGAATGCGAAGGCGAATTTCTGCGCTACGAGAACTAAAGTGTCACCGGAGGGACAGAGTACACTGTACCCTGAAGTAGCACTGCTTTCAGACTCCGAGGTTCATGGTTTATTTGGTTCGGGGTGTGTGTGTGTAAGCACATGCATGTGTGTGTGTGAGAATGCATGTGTGTGAGTACATGCATGTGTGTCTGAGAGTGTAGGCACATGCATGCATGTGTGTGCATATGTGTGAATGCATGCTTGTGTGCATATGTGCGGGCACATGCATGTGCATGTGAGGCATGCTTGTGCATGTGTTGTGTGCATGCATGTGTGCATGTGAGAGTGGGCACATGCATATGTGCATTGCATGCATGCATGTGAGCGTATGTGTGCATGTGCGAGTGCCTGTATGTGCATGTGAACGTGCATGCATGTGTGCGCGTGTGTGTGTTTAATTTTATGGTACGGATGGTTTAGCCGCCTGTCTATCCTTATGAATGGCATGATACGTGTTCCATGGCAAAAACTTGCTGCATGAATATAGTCGTATTAAAAATGGACTGGTAGGTTGAATTTTATACAAAAGGCACTGAGTGCTGCAAAGTGTAAAAACCTGTAAGATTATAAAAGACTGTTTTTTTTAAACAGAGTTCCTAACCTAACAAGCATATTGTTACTTGAATTCATTTCCTGCCATAAGTTTCAATTGCGGCTTCTAATACATTCCATCACCGTACAGAGCAAATTGAATTCAAGAATAGCCAAGAGAAGCAGTTGGGGGGAAAATGCAATTTTAAGTCAATTCTGTATGAATTGCCTTCTCTTGGCATGCATTAGAAGTCCAATTCTTTTGCTCTATGTCCCAATATTAGGTTACAGCTTGAAAACTCTTCCCAAAACACTGTCTCGGTTCTCTTTTAAATGCTGTCTGAGTACAAACAATATTCCAGATTGCCATAGAAATGAGCCCCCCATGACCCCAGCAGCTTAGTCTGAAGCATCCAAGTGTTTGGTCTCTGTAAGTTTTAATTCTCTAGATGTTTCTCGACTTAGCTTAATTTCCTTGTAGTTAAGATAAAACTTGATGGTCCACAGCTAGATACAAATCATACTGAGTCCATCCACTGTTTTTGAGTAGGACTGTAGATAGCCAATTATTGTCACCAAACAAATTCTACGCTTTGGGATATTTTCCCTTAAGTCTTGGTCATTTCTTTACCCAGGGTCTGTGCTAGTGTTCACAGTGGCACTCTTTCTACTTGTCATAAACTAGAAATCACCTCAGTGCCCTCAGCAGAAGACAGAAACGACGGCGTCTTCACAAAACAGAATATTACGCGGTAATAAAAAAGGTGCACGACTCTTGGATGAATGTTCCAAGCATACATTTGAGGGGAAGAGGACAGGAACAACAAAAAAATACAGCGAGTTCTGTTTCTATTTCTATAATGTGCCAAAATGGGCCACTTCGTGAACCCATGCAGTTCTACAGTGAGGACAGCTGCTCTGGAATTGGGGTTTGTTAACAAAGACAAGCAAGGAGGGTCTTGGAGGCAAATAGCTGTTACTTGGCCTTTGGCTGAAGTTTCACAAATTTTGAGTTTGTGAACAACTGGAGCTCTTAAGTGTGTGACATGTGCACATTTCCGTACGCGTATTTTTATTTTTTTCTGAGCGGTCCAGAAGCCCGAACACATCAGGGAACCACTGAAGGAAGTGTCTTGTTGACTATGTTCTGTAAGAAAGGTTCCAAAAAAATTCTATCGATAAAAGAGGATGGAGATGCACGTAGCGGCCCTGCCAAAGAGACCCCCTCAGACGCGTGCAGACGAGCGGCCAGCTCTGTGAGGGTCCTTGAATGATTCATGTAACCGCCCTCAGGTGCAAGCCAGACATGAGTGATGTGCTACCGCTCAGGCCGATTGTAAGCGCTGAATAAATAATGTGAGGTGCACGGGATCCTGAACCCCAGAGAGATCTCAGGTACTAGCACCCTATCGATTTATGTGAAGACCACACACACACACACACACACACTAACACACATCCCCTGCTGTCCTAATTGAATCCTGCTGTGGATTTATATGCCTTTTAATGATTAAAGTACATCGAACAAATGCGTTCAAGGAACAGTCTGCAAAAACTCCAATTCATCGATAATAATAATTTATTCGCACAGCTTTGGTCAGCCAAGTGGCATGGATCACAGTATGGTTGACCTTTTGTAGCTTGGAAAGGGTCGATGGAAACCAATTATTGTAAATCCACAGGGAAGGATTAGTAATTTTCTAATTATGCTACACAATTCCATGTACAAGCAGTGCTCACGGGAAGTGCAAGTATTTCTTTACCAAAGGGGCAGAAAAAAAGAAAGTCATTGCCTAGATATAAATGTGTTTGGATATACATGCATATTTATTGTACCTTATAAAAACATAACTGTAATGTCTACTCACATTATAGATTTAGCTTCGTGAACTAGACACATTGGAAAGTCAGCATTGACTGAATATTTCTGCTTACCAAAGACCACATTCATTTCTCATATGAACGTTCCCAGAGCATTTATTTTTTCCAATAAGAATAAGCAGTACCATGAAATAAGTCCACCAAAGTCAATTTAATGTGCTTCATCTTTCATCGCATAAAATATTTATGGAACGCACGTGGCTGGAGGTCAGCTTTTTGAATAGGTTGGATAGGGGAGTCGTTACACCCCCTGTGTGTTCCCGTCGTGTGCCTCTTAGGGTCACGCCGAACCCCCCTCTTGCACGTGGAACGCCACCATTTGCGTTGGTTACTCCAAAGGCAACATATCCATTGTGCAAACGTACGTTGAATAAAGGAATAAATCCACGCCCTGTGGAGGTGTCAGAAAGGCCCCTCTGTTGCCCAACGTGCCCTGTTCTGGCAGGGACACAGGGGAGGGAGGGCGGTGGGTTTCTGGTTGGGGACGTGGGGTCACGCTAAGGGGGTTGCATTAACACGATCGATAAGGCCTGACCCTCCTACGGTCTCAGACACGCGGGGACGGTGGCTTCCACCACGCGGCGCAGGTCCTAACACGCTGAGTTTGCTTGGAGGTCGGCCGCCAGGGGAGAAGGACGGTCCCTCTGGGAAGCTGTGTATTTTATCGTGGTCACAGAAGAGCCTGCAAAGCCATTAGCCTCAGACAGGTGTGAGAGTTATGGAATCCATCTGACCTTGTCGGGGGGCTGTCGGTATTTACGGGCGTCCTTGGTGACATTTATGTTGTTCAATGAACGCCTAAGAGTCGGCGCTGCCGATGGAAGTGTTATAGGGACAATACCCGACCAAAGGACGCCGTACATTGTTGGAACGGTTACCGATCTCTACTGTTCACCCCACAGAAGCCAATTCCCGGAACACTGTCTCTGCAGAGTCTACTCAAGGCTCAGAGGAGGTGGTCGCGCTGCCGTGAATGTAACGACGCTGTGTTATCGGCGTCCGAAGGCGCTGTGATAATATCTGGGCCGTCATACTCTCCAGTCCACCCACGGACTACGTTTTCTGAAATGCTCAACGACAGAGTAGACGTCTGTCTTTCCTACCCCAGGACGAGGCACGGGCCCTTCCTGGGTGAGTCTAAGGGCGTGGGGTGGGGTCACCCTGTCTGACACGCACCCCCATGAGGTGACGCCGCCGGTTTTGCTGGGACCTCTGGCTCTGTCCGCGGGCTTCACGTTTGCTTTACAAACGCCGATGTCCAGACTTTGTCCCGCACCCACCATGTCGGAGTCTCCACGGGGGCTGGGCCAAGGGGGGACGTGCGAGGAACAAGCGAACAAGAACGCCTCCCGATAGTCTCGTGTGAAGGTGGGGCTGAGGACACCGTCCGAGCCCTGGAGTTTCGATACTGTGTCTTCGTCACGGGGGAGCGTAGTAGGGACTACAGATTTTGGAGAAAACCGCTTTCTCTAGGGGCCAGACGGCTGGTTTATTGTCACGTGTCGGTAAGTTGCCCGGCTGTGTGGTATTGGGCAAGGCGTGCTGCTTCTGCGTGCCTCGGTTTCTTCAGATGTGCACAGCAGGAAGCAGAAACGTACGGCCTCCTTCCGGCTCGATGCGGAGGGAGTGAACCCACGCGCCGGGAGTTCGCTATGAACACCTTTCCACGACGGTCGGTTGGAGGAACACAGGGCAACAGCGCTGGTCGGGATTCACATGCGATTATCGAAGGAGCCAAGTTTCCGGCAGACAAAGGGGAGCAGGAGATACTAGCGAACAGGACAGGGAGCGTTCTGCAACAGCGGGCAGTCAGGAACAGGTTGTCCTTTGTCTCCGGCGGTGACATGGATGACGTGACTCGCGTCACATCTTTCCCACACGGTGAAAAGCGCGTCACGCTCACCCGGAAGCCTCAACGCCTACAGAGTACGTCGGGGAACCGGGCAAACGTGAGCTAAGCGGAGTCCTCGTTAACAGCCTGCCGGCGGGGTCTCCCCGTAGGGAGTGCGCTGGCAGCTTGGCAGAGGAGTTTAAGTCATTCCATCCCAGAAGGGAAACCTTTTTATTTACCTTCATGCACACAAGGCACAATTAAAAAGGACTGTCATTTAAGGGGTGATGACGCCCAAGGTCCAAGGGAGCAGGGGGGTTCTGCCGGTTCCCCGTCTGACCCGCCGGACGGGGTTGCCTGCACGCCCAGCTGGAGGAAGGGGAGCTGATCACGGCTCAGCTGCACAGTCGAACCCGAGCGCCCACACACGAGCCAGGCCAGGCGCTCATCGCGTCGCCCACCGAGAGGAAAAGCCAGGCCGCGGAGCGCCGATCGAGCCCGGCTCCGGACGGCACCACCGCGTCACGAGGCAAAACGAACAGGGCCACTCAGGACGCCGAGAACGACGTTCTTCCAGGAAGCATGTCCGTGTGTGTGACGGCGTACAGTCTCAAAACGCTTCAAGGCTAAGGTGACCAGATGGTAACATGGGTGAAGCGGGACACCACTGACCGGGGGGAGGGGGTTCTTGATGAAAAATTGGGTCTATCTCCCGCCGTTCCCTAGCTTGTCGTGCATTCTTTCCAAACATCGGGACTTTTTTAAAACGCCGCGGGACGCGGGACACATTGTTAAACATCGGGACTGTCCCGCCCAAAGCGGGACGTCTGGTCAAACCTAAACTAAATATTAACGTGTCCACTACTGAAATGGAAGTTTCCTCCTGGTGGACAAATGAATAAAATCATACATTTGCCCCGAAGTCAACTCGTTTCTCCCAAACACCCAACGCGTGCACACGCGTGTACATTGAGTCTATGTGCCCGTCTAGCTGACCGGACGTCTCCATTTGCTCGGGTGCCTTTTTTTGTTTTCAGTTCCCCTGACACGGATCTGCCGCCGATTCGCGTTTCGATCGTTCCCGACGTCGTCCCTCAGCCGATGTTCAGGGAGCATCTGGTCTACCGGGCGCCCTCCCGTGTTAGATTTTAAATACGGAAAGGCAAAGACCGTCAGGTCCTCGATTTTGTGCGGCTCACACCGTACAGGGTCACGCAGCCGCTGTTGGTTGAACTGGAAGCAGCAGCAACAACACGCCAGTATCGCAACACCAGGGAAGCGGGGAGGAGGCTTCGTGCAGGTCGGAGGTCAGAGGTTCGGGGTGCCCAGAGGCCGCATCGGCACCACGGGTGTGCCGTGCAAATGGCACTGATGAGGAAGAGGGAGGAATACTAGGAGCGTCATGGATTCAGAAGACCAAGGTCGAGAGTGTAAAAAAAGGGGGTAAACCGAATTCTGAAGCCAGTCTTAGGATGAATAGTCGTGTAATTCTCCGAACATTCAAGAGCGTTCCGGCCGAAACACCCGAGAAGTTCGCCCCGTGGTTATGGATTTCATTGGCACGTGAGCAGCGAGCTTCATCACTTAGTAACGTTACCGGTTTTGTAGAGCTGCAGCCCCGTAGAACTTACAGGAGGAACGTTGACGTGGTGCAGCTCCCGTCACGAGCTCTCAGCTTCCACGACACCTGTTCCTGAGAGCTTAGCGTTAATTTTATTATATGGATGTAGTTCGCCTTTGGAGGTGGAACATTTGCAGATATCACCCCAACGAGATCCTTTCGTTCGTTTGGGGATTAAAATGGAATGAAAGCCCTCAGCGGAATTACAAGGCAGGACTTTGGGAACTTGCCCCCAAGTCAAGGTTAACAGGCTGGAAGCATCTTCCCGAGGCCCCCGAGATGGACACGGTGCGATTAGTTGGGAAATGTCCCTGCGGAGAGAAGGCAAAGGAGCAACACCCCACGGTGCTTTCCACGTTTCCACTCAGGAAATGCCTGTGACTTGATGATAGTCAGACGAGGGCACATGCCAGGACATTTCAGTGAGAACCGAACCCTGAGCCCTCGTCCTACAAACAGAGACGACAGTGCAGTGGGTGGAACAGTGGCTTCCACGTATTACCGGCAAACTCTGCCGTGGAAGGCGAGGAAAGCACCCGGGAGCCTTCCTGCCGGAAATGGTCCCCTGTGTGTTTATAGCCCCAGGAAGTGCCGATCACGCCTCGGTGTGTCCTGGTGGATTCCATGACCACATCTCGGCCGATTTCGGAAGTTATGGCTCAAGACTGTGTCTTACACATACATATGGCCAACAGATATATGAAAAAATGCTCCACATCACTAGCAATTAGGGAGATGCAAATAAAAACCACAATGAGATACCATCTCACACCTGTTAGAATGGCTATCATCAACAAGACAAGGGATAACAAGTGCTGGAGAGGCTGTGGACAAAAAGGAACCCTCATACACTGCTGGTGGGACTGTAAACTGGT
>PVKE010026225.1:0-22459 GCA_004027555.1 Craseonycteris thonglongyai
AAAAAAAAAAAAAAAAAAAAAAAAAAAAAAAAAAAAAAGAAACAGTATTCAAACTTTAATTAACAACATTTAATCTTCTCAAAAAAAATAAATCTCATTTAAGTTAGTAATCAAAACTTTGAAAGGCATTAGGCTCATAATGTACCAGGTATATGAAATAACCATAATCCAACATATTCAAAGGCAAATATGAACATTCACCTAATTCTCAAACCTAACAGGCCTCCTGAATTAGGAACCACTAATATCCTCTATTTGAATATATTTAATGCAAAAGGTCAATTTAGAAATACAGCATCTAACTATAAATCTCTCATGAAATAAAAGCAAAATTTCTCTTACCCAAATATTTTTAGCATTATATAAAATTTCACAATATAACAAAAGGCATGCCTTGCCAAATAATTCTGACATTATAACAAAATCAAATTATTTTTAAAATTGTGTTTATTAATGAATGTATGTTAGTCTCAATCATGTTACTTTTAAAAAGTGAATATAACTATATACAAAGTGTAAAACAGAACAATTTAAAAAGCCATATGTCAACATAGACTGTTTTCTACAATGTCCCAGGTTTCCTAGTAATTCAATCAAGAATAGAAGACTTTTGACATTTAATGACATGCTCATGTCAAAGATAATTTTGCACAGCCCACCTTCCTCCTATAGCACATAACTGGTGTCCTGTGAGAATTGAGGTTTGCTTTACACTCCTCGTGCATTTAACTTTATTCATAATTCTTGTCTTAGAAAATTCATTAATCAGATAAGAAACTAATGTTACACAGGTAATTTTGGGTAATAGCTAAGACCCTCCATCCCTTAGTAATCAAGCTCCTGGAAGAAAATATGAATAATATATAATACAACATACAGAGTGATTATTTTTTAAATGTTGTAAAGTAATAAAAAAAGAACAATTTAAATATTTGGGTGGAATTGTTTAGAAGTCCTGGTGAAATTCAATAGATTCAACAGGTTACTTATAACTCAGCATTTTAATTTCTTTAGTAATTTATTTAGCCCTCAGAAAAATCTGTTAAACTAAATCTACCCTCAATCTTTGCATTAAAAAAAAACAACAACACAATTGTTATTTAAGAAAGAACAATTTACTGGATGAAAAGTCCTGGGTTTTGCTCTATATCTTTAAGGTATTTAACATTTACATAAAGTTCAAGTCCTTATTTTAAACATTAACCTATTAGAGTGATGAATATATTTCTTAGATCTTGGGGCAAAGGGTAGCAATTAGTAATGTCTAGGACACTGCAGTTATCATTCACTTTCCTACCTCAAGGACAAATTCTTATATCTATTCTCTTCCAAAAAAAAGGCAAAGAAATGTGAACTAATTTCCTTCACATATTTATCAGAAAAATAGGAAATGCCATACTTTACTGATTTCAATTATTAGAAAAGACATTCTATTATATCATTATTTTCACTTCTTAATGTTAAACATTCACACACACACACACACGTGTATTAGTTCAAAGATAAAGTGTAGTAGGATTTTTCTAGAAGAAAGAGAACTTGTAATCAACACTCATGTTACTGGTATTAGTAATAGAATCTCTTGAATGATCTATACAAAGGGGGACCCAAAAAAACCCAGAATTACCTTCTGGAGGGCAGGTCCCTTGCAGTACATATTTCTCCTGCTAGATGGGTATTCTGGGAACCCATCTATATCAGCATATCAGCTGGTGTTGTTGTGAAAGGCTGCATTCAGCTTCAGTAAATAGTTGTGTTTTTTTTTTTTTGAGGCTCTCAACACATTTGCCCATTTCATGATGGGTGATTTACACAAAAAAAACGTGGCATGACAAAGCACCTGCCCACACCACGCTGAGTGTTCAGCAGTTTTTGACCAAAAACAGCATGACCCCAATGACCTATCCTCCCTATTCACCCAATCTCATCCCAAGCAACTTTTGTTTTTGTTTCCCCAGATGAAAAAAAGTCCTCAAAGAGAAACATTTTGCCGATGTAGAAGAAGTACCATAAAACAGAAAATAACAGTACTAAAAGGCATCAAAATGGACAAGTTCAAAAACTGTTTTGAGCAGTGGGAAAAGCATCTTGATAAATGTATTATATCAAACGAAGAGTACTTTGAAGATGACTGAAGCTTAAACATGTAAGAATAAATACACAACTTTTATAAATAAATTCTGTTCTTGGGGCAGGGGCATCATATTATAAAAGAGAAACAGTTTTTTAAATGGCAAGAAAGGACCAATAAGATAATAGGCTCAGCATCCAAATGCCCAAGGACAGACTCAGCAACAGAATTCCAGGCAAAACACACAAGACAAGACAATGGCCCACAGGATGAGAAGACTGACTGAGATGCAATAAACTTGTGACTATGCATAAGCAATGCAGAATGATTTCATGACACTTCTCTTATGAATGTTAACAAGAATCATTTCATCAAATGCTTACAAACAGTGAAGAGGAGAGTGATTTATATGGAGATAATCAAGGAACAAAAATACAAAGTTCACAATAAACTTGACCAATTTTAGAATTTAAACAACTATCAGATTTATAAAGCAAAAAAAACAAATGAACATTTATTCCAATAATTTGTTATGTAAGTATGTCAGATTTTCAGAAAGTACTGTACACTGACTCTACTAATTCAGAGAAAATAAATGTTTTAGCCTCTGTAGGGATATTATATGCAAAATTCTAGCATATTTAGACTGTGAAAGGGACAACTTCATTTTTCAAATAAAAACAAAGTTTCCATTAACAAAAACTAAAGAGTCATTTAAATACCAACTTGCTTTAGCACAGAGGACATAAGTTAAGAATAATACAAAAGTAATTAATTCTAAATTATATCATCAGATGCCATTCATATGACATCTCTATTTTTGTACTCATATTTTCATTAATAAATTTAGGGCAAATAAACATGAACTATTTCATAACCTAGAAAACTATGGTTGCTTCTTCCATATTGTTTTACCTGTTTTACTGTTTAAGGCAGAAAATCTTGTTATTACTAAATCTATAGTTCACAGATCAAGAAATTACCCTGTGCCAGACTTGGAGCTAAATACTTCACATGTAATCTTGTTGTCTGCATTTTATAGATGAGGGCTGTCCGGAAAGTATCCAGCTACATAATATGAAAAATAGAGGCATTTATGTCTGGATTTTTTCCAGACAGCCTTCATATGAGGAAACAAATGACAAATAAAGGCACTGAATCTTCTATAACCACAACAAAGTTCACACAGCTACTAAAGAATTACCTAGGGGAAGCCGGGATGGTTCAGTGGGTTGAGTGCTCACTTTGCAGCGCCAGGGACCAAGGATTGAATCCTGGCCCTGGCCCCGGCCCCGGCCCATGTGGACCCATGTGCTGAACTGGGGAGCTCCCCCAGTTCAGTTCTCTCTCTGGCTCTGTATCTCTCTCTCTCTCTCTCTCTCGCTCTTTCTCTCTCGCTCTCTCTCTCTCGCTCTCTCTCTCTGTCAAAAACAATTAAAAAAAAATGAATTACCTTGAAATTGGGTCTCTGACTTCAAAGGCTCACTCTTCTAAACCATCTCTATGTATGCCAAATCAAAAGTATTTCATAATTTTTCTCTTTTGCTTCAAAATATTAGTCTGTATTTAATTTGGAATTGTTCACCAGCCTATATTATGGTAAGTGCCAACAAATACAATGTGTTAACATAAAGAAAAGAGAATGTAAAATGCACCTCAAGACCCTTATAACATTAAATATGTTATTTAGCTTCCCTTGTTCAAACAGTATGTCTAGTTTTTTGCATAGATACATTTCTAGATAATTACATCACAACAATAAAATATAATCATATTGAGGCATTCACAAAAAAAGTTAATTAAAATATTTAATGCATGCCTACAATCTATTAGTCTGCTGTTATTATTTAAATAATAAATTAGAGAAAAGAAAAAAAAATCTACTTTATATATTTTTCTCCACTGCACATTTTTATTATTAAGATTAAAGACAAATCTTATAATTTTCACACTATTTTCTAGGATTCAAAGTATAATTAAGTCAGATTTTTTTAAAGCAAAACTATGATTTTTCATGGTCCATGTTTTTAATGAATATAACAAATTCAGAAAAAATATAAATCATGAGTATATAGCTGGCCAAAATTTTATTATTAGCAAACCCATGTAACACATAGTCAGCACCCAGATCTAATGGCCACCTACATATCCTCCTCAAAGATAACCATTATTCATCACCATTAATTAGTTTTCCCTTTATTGATTTTGGAAATATAGACTATCTGTTTTTATCTTCCTTCTTTAGCCCACATTACATTGATGAGATATGTTGTATTGTTGCATGTAGTAGTAATTAATTCATTTTCACAGACATAAGAAAAGAGGAAATTTTGCTATTTTTTAACAACATGGATGGACCTTGAGATTATTATGCTAAGCTAAATAATTCACACCAAACAAACTATATGACTAACCACTCATACATAGGATATAAAACTGAAAACAACAAATAAGCAGACAAAGAAACAGAAACTCACTCTGGATGGTGAACACATAATGCAACACATAGATGATATATTATGTACACTTGAAACCTATACAATTTTACTAACCAAGGTCATCTCAACAAATTTAATACAATAAAATTTGCTAAAGCAAAAAATATATATTCTACTGTAAAGAAATTGTTTATAATGCATACCAACTAATTATTACACACTATGAAGTAAGAGAAATGAAGGAAATCAAAAACACACACACACACAAACGCTAAGGGACTCCATGAGTAGAAGTATTACTTCTGCTTGGAGAATTTTGGAAGATTTCAAGGAAGACACCTCCTTGGATATGTGCATAGAAGGATGGGATGAACTTTTTAATTATTAAAATTATTGGGATAAAATTGGTCAGTAAAGTTACTTAGGTTCCAGATGTACAATTCTACAATACATCATCTATGTGTTGCATCATGAGCTCGACACTCAGAATTAGGTTGTTTTTCGGGTTTTTTTTTCACCACCATATACTTGGATCGCCCCTTACTCCCCACTTACACCCGTTCCTTCTCTTTCTTTTTTAAGATTTATTTTGTTGTCTGAGAGGTGTGAGAGAGGCAGGGTACGGGCAGAGCAGTCTCTATAATTGTACATCATTAGTTGTGACATGGTTTCATTCCACGCAGGTAGATGTGGGTCTGCATAGGGCTGGAACTGAAAACCTTTGCCACTGTATCACCCCAGTGGTTCCCATTGTGCCACAGCTCGGCACATGGGATGGGCCAGGGCCAGGGCCAGGATTCAATCCTGGACCTCACAACTGCAAGGTAAGTGCTCAACATGCTGAGCTATTCCAGCATCCCCAAGGGGTGAACTTTTGAAAGGCCCAGAATTCTAAGTGGAAAGGCTAGTATAATAAAAATATGGATCTGGGGAAAACAGAGGACATTCAGGAAGTAACTTCAGTTTAGACAGAGAACATACAACATGAAGAACTAACAAAAGCTAGACATAAAGAAAAACTAAACCCTTAAAAGCCTTCCTAAACACTGAGGTCATGTGGCAACAATGAAATTAGAAATAGTCTGCTCAGGGAATGTTTGTGCAACAATTAAAGGCCTAGAAGAAGACATACACCAGAACAATGCTCTATTTAATTATTGGCTGGACACACCCAGCCACACAGGTTTCTTCCTAAGTAATGCCTAAATAGTTTTCAGGGGGACCAAAGACTCCTTATGGGGAAACTACATACAAATCTACTATATTTAAATATGTATGTAGCATCTATTAAGTTGGTGCAACATTAATTGCGGTTTTTGACCATGAATTTTAAATCATAAATGGGCTCAAACACATCTTTATTAATCAAAATAGAAACCCTTACAATCACCACATTTTTTCCAACAAAAAATAACTTTGTGTATTCCTATAGTGTAAAAACCTGTGTTTCGGGATTCAATAAACTCTTGGAAAGCATTTTCTGCATTCTGCTGGTTGTGGAAGCATTTCCCCTGCAAAAAGTTGTTGAGATGCTTAAAGACGTGGTAGTCAATTGGCAAGAGGTCAGGTGAATATGGTGGATGAGGCAAAACTTCAGAACCCAACTTGTTCAACTTATGAAGCATCGGTTGTGCGACACGTGGTCAGGCGTTGTCATAGAAAAGAATTGTGCCCTTTCTGCTGACCAACACCAGCTGCAGGTGTTGCAGTTTTCAGTGCATCTCATCAATTTGCTGAGCATACTACTCAGATGTAATGGTTTCACCAGGATTCAGAAAGCTGTAGTGCATCAGACTCGCAGCAGACCACCAAACAGTGACCATGACCTCTTTTTGGTGCAAGTTTGCCTTTGGGAAGTGCTTTGGAGCTTCTTCTTGATCATAGTCAGTTGTCATATAAAATTCACTTTTCATTGAATGTCACAATCTGACTAAGATATGGTTTGGTGTTGTTGCATAGAATAAGAGATTACGCTTCAACGACGATATTTTGGATTTGGGGGCAACTCACAAGGCACCCACTCATAGAGCTTTTTCACCTTTCTGGTTTGCTTCAAAGGCCAAAGAACTGTAGAATGGTTGATATTGAGTTCTTAGGCAACTTCATTTGTAGTTGTAATAGGATCAGCTTCGATGATTGCTCTCAATTGGTTGCTGTCAACTTCCAATAGCCAGCCACTATGCTCATCTTCAAGGCTCTTGTCTCCTTTGCAAAACTTGATCCACCGCTCACTATAAGTTCATTAGCAGTTTCTGGGCCAAATGTGTTGTTGATGTGAGTTGTCTCCGATGCTTCCAACACATATTTACCTCAAAAAAAAATCACTCAAATTTGCTTATTGTCTAATGTCATTTCCATAGTATAAAATAAATATAAAATAAACAAGTAATAAGTCATTAGCAAAAAAATAAATAAAGCGATAAATATGCATTAAAATGATGTATAACATAACCAACAACATTCATTTAAGAACATATTCCAATATATAATGGCAAATTTCAACAACGCAAAAAACTCAGTTACATTTGCACCAAGCTAATACCTTAAGTCTATTCTGGAAGTACAGAGACTATATCTCAAAACACTAATACTTCTTCCTATTCTGTGTACCATTAACAGAAAAATAAATAAACAAACAAACTCCAGGTCAGAGGTATATAAAGACAATCTCAGTTTTTATCTTTAACCCTGGAATCTTGTTTTTGTTCCTCCACCACCACCACCAAGAACACTTATTGTTTATATTTACAATGCATACATTCTACTTATGTCCTGTCCTGGTAGAGACACCCCTCACTCCTCAGGCTCTTTCTCCATTCACTCTACACAGAGCTTTCCACATCTCTAGAGTACAGTTAGTTATTCATGATATATCTTTGGAGTGAACAAATGAGAGTGACTGACTCCAGATTATCAAGTGTTAAAGTTTATAGTTGTTTCTTCTGCTATCTCTACTACTACTTAACCTGTCATTTCTGTCTCTCTCTCTCTCTATCTCTCTGTCTCTCTCTCTCTCTCTGTATCTCCCTCTCTCTCTCTCTCCATATAATTTCACTGGGACACCTATCTCTCATATCAAATAATGCAATGCTTTCAATATGTCTTCTTGTCTTACACCAGGCTCACTTTCTCCAGAACAATGCAAATCAGTGTTCTACAACATGAAGCCCAGACTACGTGGCCAGGTGTGGCTGATTATGGCTGTTTGTGCTCCTCTTGGCACTCTGCCAAGATGATCTAAGGAGAGTAACAGGTTTCCTATCACATCAAAGAACTCAGCTACCTGTGGTCATAGAGCTAATGGGTTTCCATTATCTCAGAAGCTACATGAACATATCTGGTTATCCCACCAGTGCTCGCTGTCAGAAGATTTCATGTGGTTATCCATTGGTCTTTATCTTTTTCCACAGCTCTAAGACTATATATACATCTTCTGAGAATGTGTGGTTGCAAGTCAAAGGGGTTACTTGCATGCTTTTAAGTCTTCAAAGCTTGAAACCCTATGAAAGATTTCATACATATGCATGTTCTCTGTATTATTTTTTCTGGAAAAACACTCTTTAACTTTTATCTGATTTACACAGATCCAGGACTAGAGGGGGCCATACAACTTCTCATCCAGAATGGGACACTGAACAGTGAAACAGGGAACTAAAAGGAATTAAGCTGCGACTACATTGTTAACCTAGATTGGGCCTGGCAAACGTAGATGTACGGTTACCTAACTCCAAAAGGAATGTTCTCATTCTTCCTTCTGAAAATATTCCTTTTCTCCCATAATAGGGAGGCAAGGTGAAAACAAGCTTCACTTAACAAGCAAAAATTCTACCTCATGTTCATAACTATTACTACAGTAGCAGAAACAGAATTTTTAGAACTTTTTAGACCCTTAATTTTGGTTTATGAATTCTATCTTGTAATCTCTCAAACGAGTAAATATTTACTGATGGTTCATGACATGCATTGTCCTACGTGTTGGTGGTAAAGCAAGTGAGCACACAGACTCAAAGTTCTGCTTTCGTGGGCTTTATCCTCTCATGGGGACATGTGGTCTATTAAAAACATAAAAATAAAAACAGAAACACATGTGTCAGAAGGTAATAGTGCTTTGGAGAAAATTCGAGCACAGTAAGAGAAAGTGCTAGTTAGGGATGGAGAGAGTAATGAATGGGTGATGAAGATTGGTGAAAGAAGGAAGTAGTCTATCAAATTAGAATGTTTTAAGAAAATAAACATAAAACTTTAAGAGAATAAAAATGATAGGATGGCTGTCTCAGTAGATTCTGAATAATTTTAAATCACTGGTACATTCGGAAATAGTTTGTCACAAATTTACCATCTGATTCATTTGCTGTCAAATATTTACACTTAAAAACGGGTAGGGTTTTTTTTTTTTCATTTTAAACACCAAAAAAGTAATTAAGCAAAGATGTCCAAATTGAATGACACTAGTCAAATAAAATAATCTATATATTCAAGATTCATAATCTAAAACAGACATAAGTGCATCATGGGAATCGAATTACTGCTGATTAAATTGGCTTCCTTAGTGAGTTTGATGCTGGATTCTCTGGAAAACACATATACTATGTCATATCCTCAGCTTCAGAATAGAAAGCAGTCTTTCTAGAGACAGGAAGAAGGTGAAATAGGAGATGCACATTCCAACCATAGACAAATGTCCACATTCACATAAGTGGTAGATAAATAATGTTGCTTGGTGAATATGTTAGCTATAAGCCCTTTAGAAGATATAATCATATTCACCTTTTAAGTCACTGCACCAGTTTCACAGATGAATGACGGGTACATGGTTACGTACAGAGGCTTTGGACAAGATGCTGACTAACATCCATGTCAAATTACTAAGTGTATTAATTTATTAGCTTTAGAGCTCCATTTCCAAAGCAGTATGCATGCTTCACCAGCAATGTTCCTGAACACTAAGGCAAACTGACCCAGATTCTTAAAATAAAATGCTGTTATAGTAAGTATTTAAGAATTACAGTTTCAATATAAATAATAACATCATATTGTCCACAATATAAACAGACTAATCTATTAAGTTTTTCACAATTTTTACCTGTTGATGACATCAGCCATTAATGATAAGATGTATGCCTTTGTGTAGGTAAGAGTAGGTAATTAGAAATTTGATGAGTAATTAGGGCTCCCTCTTCTGTATTCTCATTGAACTATTTACTATCAAAGCATGTTTCACCCACATTGCAATTATTTGTGTACTTTTTCTGTTCATTATTATACTGCTAAGTTCCTCAAGAGCACAGATGTGTTCTTATTTATCTCTGTCTCCAGCCCACAATTCACAACAGCAATTCAATACACTTCCATGGAATGAATGCTGCATGAGTCCGTTGGGTAGAGAAGGAACAATGGGTTTTCCATTTCCCAGCTATGAAAAGAATTGAGTGTAGCTTGTCCTGAATAAGAAATTCTAACTTGCTAGACCTAGTTTGCCTCAAGATACTGAAGGATTCCAAATTTGAATAAATATTTTCATTAAGACATAGCTGTAACATATCTGAAAACAGATGAATAGCATCAAGTGTTTAAGTAAACTTCACCTTCCTCCAGTGAGTCATTAATCCCATCATCTGAGAAGCTTACTTTTAATAATGTACAGAACAGAGTCTATTTATATGAATCCCAAGCAAGGTTTGTCAAGCTTCCCTTTTCTCCCACACAACCCCAATTCACTTTAATGAAGACAGAGCAAATGGAGAAAAAATCAATATAAACTCAACCAAGTGGACACATTAACTCTTTTAATTTTGGATCCTGGGCCATGGCTTCCCAAGAGCTGAAACAAATCAGTCTTTTAGGTGCAGTGCCACAAAAATATACCAAAATACCTGAAGAATAAGGATATACTAGAAGCATTGAAGTCCACTTTGGGGACTACCAATCAATACTGAATACTCAGAAAACTCTTCAGAGAACAAAGCTTTTTAAATGTAAAATGTTTGTGAATCTATGAATTGGAATGTACATGAGTTAGATAATATTGATTGGTTTGCAGGGAAACTAGACTCCTCTCAAACCAAAGTATACTTTTAAGTCCTTATTCAACTACATTTCTCTAATTTTCATTTGATCTTGTCAATAACATCCCACAGAAACTCTGTACTTACATGATGTTATAGGCCAATTAACGGCACCCCAAAAGACACCCACATCCTAATCCCCAGTGGATGTGTCATGATACTATGTTCCTGGCTATCTAGATGGAGGATGGACCACAAACCAACAATGTAAAGTTGAAAAGTCCTGGAAACCAAGTCTTCCACAGATCCCCCACATGAAATGCAGCCCTGCTCACACCTTGATTCTAGCCCACTGAGATATTTTACACTTCTGACCTCAGGAACTGTAAGATAATAAATGCATAATGTTGTAAGCCACCAAGCTTATAGTAATTTGGTACAGCAGCCATAGAAACTCACACAAAGCTTCTTTGACTATTCTCTCCTGATTCTCCTATTCTCTCTCTGACTATCTTCAATGGGACCCTTCTCCTCTCTTTCTGCTGCTATAATGGAGATACCCTCAGGCTCTTCCACTGCTCTTCTCTTATAACACAAATACTGATAATAACTTAAAAGCAGACAGAGACTTTAGAGCCCAAGAGACACAATTTGTGCCCAGTTCTATCACCTACTAGCTACGTGATCTTTTCAAGTCTAGAAATTCCATTTTGTTTATTTGAATAATTTTTCTATGTTGGGCATTTGAATAAATTTGTTCACTGAGGCATATTTGCCTTTATTTCACTGGACACAGTTATAGCTGTTTTAAGTCCCTGCCTGGTAGAATCATCTCAGGCTTGTTCCTGGTTGCCTTTGCCCTTTAAATTGGGTCAAATTCACATGTTTCTTCAGAGGTCAAGTAATCTGGGACTGTATCCCATCCAACTGCACCACGAGATTCTGGAGTCTCCTGAATATGTCTGAAGAACATTAATGGATTTGCTTAAACACGCGGTTTAACCTGGTCAGATGAAAACTGTATACTGCTAGGTGGCAGCACAAACGTCGTCCAGTGTTGTCCTGGGCAACCAGGATTGAATTGACATGCCACCCCCACATCCCAGGCAAACACATAGTCTCCAGGCATCAGCTGGAGACTTGGGCCAGGTTTAGGCATGGTAATTGGGGTTCCCCTATCAGATTTTTCTTTTCCCAGATTACTCCTTGACTTTCCAAAGGCCCTAAATTCTATTTTCAAACAGACTAAATATGCATATGTTTTTAGAGTTTTAGTTATCACACAACACTGACTTCAGTCCACCTTCATACCAAAAGACTTAAGAAGTGGGGAGAAACTCCCCAAACCTGTTTTTCAAATCTGACTGTTCTCCGGAATCTGCCTGGTTTTGTTCAACTCTTTAGGGCCTTCAGATAATTAGGGTTTTATTGTTTCTTTGTTTTGATTTTTAATTTAGTATTTGGTCCAAAGTTTATAGCCAGTTTTCTCCAGAAAGGGCAGGTCTGCTAGGACTTGTTCAGGCAAATTTAAAGCAAAAAGCATCATCATCATCATAACAACAACAACAACAATAAAGACAACAACACAGCTATAACGCCTTCTAGGTGCCAGGATTTACCAGTCACCTTATATTAACTTACCAAATTCTCATAACAAAATTATGAGAAAATGGAGGCACAGAAAGGTTAAGGAGCTTGCCTAAGATGATCAGAAATGGAGTTTGCTTAAGGAGTTTTCTCTAGGGTGGGGGTGTCTGATCTTTTGGCTTCCCTGGGCCACATTGGAAGAAGAAGAATTGCCTTGGACCACACATATAATATACTAACACTAACAATAGTTACTAAGCTTTAAAAAATCTCATAATATTTTAAGGAGGTTTACAAATTTGTGTTGGGCTACATTCAAGCCTGTCCTGGGCCACATTCAGCCCAAAGGCCGCGGGTTGGACAAGCTTGTTCTAGAGTCTGTGTGTTTAACCACAATAAAATACCACACAGATAATATTTTTTTAAGAGTTATTTTTATTGTTTTTGACAGAGAGAAAGAGAGAGAAGGGGAGGGCCCAGAGCAGTCTCTACAGTTGCACATCATTAGTTTTCTGCATGGTTTCATTCCACAGGAGGAAGCTAGACCATGCAGGGCAGGAACTGGGCCAGTTGCTCAGGGCTGTGAAGGGCAGGAGCCCACCAGAGGCCTCTCACATGGCAGGCATGCCCTGGGGCAGGAGCCAAACCTGGTGACCTTCCACATAGGAAGCTCACCCTGGTGAGAACCGAACTGGGCACACCCGAGTTCAGCATGTGGGTCCACACAGGCCAGGGCCAGGATTCAATCCTCGAACTCTGGGGCTACAAAACAAGTGCTCAACCCACTGAGCCATCCCGGCATCCCACACACAGATAATCTTGAACTTCATCTTCTGTTCCTGCATTAATATGAAATTATCTTCAATGCAATTACCTACCTGAAATTTGGTGCTTCAATATTTGATAAATGCATTTTTTAAAAACTAATTTACAAGTAAATTTAGCTAGTTACTTCTTATTGATTTTTCAATGCCCTCAGAACAAAGAGGTTTTATTAGAAGAATGGTGCAATTGTATTAATATTAATAATATTCCACATTCTACAATTTGATTTTTCATAAAAATTGAACATGTCTGTACCCGATGTGTATCTTTATTAATAATAAGTCACTGAAGTATTTTGTACCATTATAAGACAGAACGTAATTTAGACATATGAACTGTTCATAGGATTTCATATAAGATAATAAATCAAACCATTTTAGTAAATTGAACATAAAACTCATCTCTGGACATGTTATACATTGCTTCCTGGCAAGTGTTGTTTTCCAATAGACTTCTAAAGAATAACCTAATGAAGTCAAATTAATCTTTGGAGAAAATTTTTAAATAATTTTTATATTAATAGTTTAATTCTGCTTGTCTAAGAAATTGTTGTAAAAATTCAAAGAAAATTCAAAGGAATAACAAGTTCCACATACCCTTCCTCATGTTCACACTATAATTATATACACTTTGGTGACAACACATGTGAAATTATACTATAATTTTTTCTTAATCTGTATTAGACTGTGAATTCATTGATTTAAAAAAGTCACTTATACTCATTTTCTATATACAGAGCCTTGTGAAGCATATCTTATAAATGCTCAAAAAGTTCATATTAAATAAATAATTACAACTAAATAGTTTTATTCATAAGTAATATATTATAACATTATATTCTGAATTTTATAGATTTTAAAGTATCATTCATAATTTAAATTATAGTAAGTTACAAATTACCTATCATGAGAAAACAATATGACATAAATTGAATAATGATGCCAATCACCATCACCTAAATTATAAATTTCAACCCACTTTACCATCAAAGAGCAGGATATAGGAGGAAATATTGCTGTTAATATTTTTTTCCTGGTTCAAGCAATAATACTCTAATGAAAAAGCAATAGTCAAGTGCACAACAAAGTCAAAAAGAACAGGGTTCTAAATTCTCTCAGAAACAAATAAATACAAGACAAAAAAAGATAGTCAATATTAGAATTTTAAAATATACTTTCCTAAATAGAATATACCAGTAAGCTATACAATATACTTAAGGAATTGAACAAAAGCAGTGCCTTTTCAACAATAACAATTATAATAAATATTATTTGAGTTTCAGTCAAGACAGTGATAAAATGTAAGAATTTTCAATAAAGTTCACAATCCCCCAAAATCAAAGGTTTTTCCACTAGACTATGTCTCCTCTTCATATCTATACTCCTATGAAATGGAGTCCTTAAATTAAATTAGAGATTAAAATAATAAAACTGAATACAAAAAGTGCCCATTAAAAAAGTTTTTGAATTAAGTAAGCTATAATAAAATAAATAGCCAGAGTATAAGATCACATAAATTATTAAACGTTGTTAACTCAATTAGTAGTAACTTGGTACTTACAAAGGTAAGAGAAATGACAATACATAATTTCCTAGATACCCATGCAGAAGAAAAATCATTTTTATTTGTAAAGACAGATTTGAATTTCAAAGTTGATATGCATCAGTGATGTTTATAAATCAGGAAGATTTAGGGGATGCCAGGATGGCTCAGCAGGATAAGTGCTCACCTTGCAGCCCTGGGGTCCACAAATAAAATCCTGGTCCCAGTCCGTGCAGACCCATATGCTGAACTGGGGTATGGCCCCAGTTTGGTTTTTGCCAGGGCAAGCTTCCCATGTGGGAGGCCCATGGTATGGCACCCAGCTTGTGGGGGTCCCACAGCCACTCTGCACAGCCCTGCACCCAACTGTGTGGAATGAAACTATGTTGAAGACTGATGAAGTACAACTATGGAGACTGCTCTGGGCCCTCCCCCTTCTCTCTGACTCTGTCTCTTTCTCTATCAAAAACAATAAAACAAATCTTTTTTTTTTTTTTAAAGATTTATTTTATTGATTTTTGACAGAGAGAAACAGAGGCAGAGAGAGACAGAGTGAAGGGGGAGGGCCCAGAGCAGTCTCCATAGTTGACATTAGTTTTCCATATAGTTTCACTCCACAGGCAGGCACAGGGCTGCGCAGGGCAGGAACTGGGCCGGGAGCCTCCCACATAGGTCCCGGCAAGAACTGAACTGGAGGCACACCCCAGTTCAGCATGTGGGTCTGCTTGGGCCGGGGCCGGGATTCGATCCTCGGTCCTCGGGGCTTCAAAGTGAGCTCTTTACCCGCTGAACCATCCCAGCTTTTCCTAAAACAAATCCTTAAAACAATAATCAGAAAGATTTATTCCCGGTGGAAACAAAACTAGTTGAATTGAGAGGTATTTTATTCCTTATTAAGCCTACTCAAAAGCTCTGTGTTAAAGAATAGAAGAAATTTTAAAACCATATATAGTTTAATACAGTAATTTCAAACAGTTGTAACCATTTAAAAATAAACTCAAAAAATTAAAATATGCATAACACATTTGAACCTTTTGTAAATAAGTTTTTAGTCTAATATCAAATAAATATCACTAGTTTCTCTTCCATACTTAGTAGTATACTATTAAAATTTTCAATAAATTTTAAAATAATGCACAAATGAATTAAAGTCCTAAGCTATGCTACATTAAAATTTAAAAACTATAAGGATAATGAAAATATATAATTGATCACCCATTTTCTGTTGAATAGTGTATTATCATTTTTTTAATCTCATCACTTATCCAGACCCAGACAATGATTAACAAATACAACGGGGGTAGCCAGGATGGCTCAGGGGGTTAAGCGCTCACTTTGCAGTCCAAGGGACCAAAGATAAAATCCCAGCCCTGGCCCATGTGGATCCATATGCTGAATTGGGGATGTGCTTCCCATGGGGGAGGCCCCCAGTTCAGTTCTCACTCTCCGGTTCGGCCCCTGTATCCAGGGGTTGTGCCTCCCATGCAGGAGGCCCCCAGCCTAGTTCCCGCCCTGCGCAGCCCCCGCCCACCTGTGTGGAACAAAACCATGCCCAAAACTGTTGATGTACAACTACGGAGACTGCTCTGGGCCCTCCCTCTTCTCTCTGTCTCTGTTTCTGTCTTTCTTTGTCTCTGTCAAAAACAATAAAATAAATCTTAAAAAAAACAAAAAAAGTACAACAGCAACACATAGAACAAGCTTGTCCAATCTGTGGCCCACGAGCTGCATGTGGCCCAGGACAGCTATGAATGCAGTCCAACGCAGATTCATACACCTTCTTAAAATATTATGAGAATTTTTGCTTTTTTTTAGCTCATCAACTGTCATTAGTGTTAGTGTATTTTATGTGTGGTTCAAGACAATTCTTTTTCTTCCAATGTGGTCCAGGGAAGCCAAAAGTTTGGACAGAAACAAAGGGCAAAAAAAATTGTTTTTCCAGTTTCATTCTGGGTATAGTATACGTTATTAAAACATACACTATAGTAACTATAGCACAAAGAAAATTTTTTAAAGGAAACAAAAATGACCATTCATCCTCCTGCTTAATTCTAAATTTAAAGAAAAAAAAAAGTCTAAGAATGTGTAGTAACCCAGAAATCAGTCATAGCAAATCATAGTATGAAAAATAATTTAAATTACCAAATAAGCTAACAAAGAATAATGTATACATTAGGAAACAAAAAAAATATTTCCATTTTCAGAAGAAAATCATTATCTGTTTGCAAAATTATAATTGACTAAAGCTGTATCACCATAATTTTTTATTTTTAAAATATGAGTGCCATGAAATTTTATTTGCCATTTAGAAGCTTAAAATAGTCAGATGGTTAGAGGCTTTTGAAATTAAATGAAGATAATGACAAATAGCCATGCATAAAGCAATTAATTAAAACAGTAACAGTAACAACTCTGAAGATGTAAGAAAACACACAAATATTCAAAGAAATGATACTGTTTTAAACCAAAGACATAAATATAAGGTTCAGTGACAGATCACCTTAAGATTGGATTTTTTGTTGTTGTTTTTTGGGGGGTTTTGTTTTTGGTTTTTTAAGACCGGCTGCTGGATAAAGTAAAAAGTGAAACTTAAGGAAATCAAAGTAAAAGGCATCAGCTTATCTCAGAAAAAAAAAAAAAATCTCCAATATCTTTAAAAGAAACCATTCATATAGTAACTGAGTCCATTAAAACACCACATAAATAAGTACATAAATTCAGTACTTGCCCCTTCTGACTTCTCCACCGTGTTCGCCAGCATCTCCTGCAGGGCCCGGACAGAGAGGGACTGTTCCAGCACAAAGGTGCAGATGGAGAGGTCTGGAGGGACATTCTGTGCAGAGAGAGGGAAAGCCTCTATCATCATCATCATCATCATCATCATCATCATCACCACCACAATTGTCATCACCACCATCATTATCCCCACTATCATTATCACCACCATCATCATCACCACCATCACCATCATCATCACCATCATCACCATCATCATCACCATCATCACCATCATCAAGCATCCAGACCCAATTTACCTTATTACATTTCAGTTGATTTCATGGAAAATATAAGAGTACTTGTCAATGTTATAATGTGAGCTCCCAAATCATAGAAATACTTTGTACTACTCACACTTAGTTCACTTTTTAATTTATGGATAACAATAGCTACTCATTTATTTATTTGTTTGTTTAAGATTTATTTTATTGTTTTTGACAGAGACAGAGTGAAGGGAGAGGGCCCAGAGCAGTCTCCATAGTTGCATGTCATCAGTCTTCGACATGGTTTCCTTCGACACAGGTGGGCGGGGGCCTCGCAGGGAGGAAATTGGGCTGGGGGCCTCCCGCATGGAAAGCACTCCCCAGTTCAGCATATGGGTCCACACGGGCTGGGGTCTGGATTTGATCATTGGTCCCCAGGGCTACAAAGCGAGCGCTTAACCCACTGAGCCATCCCAGCTTACGGTACTCCATTTATTGAGTGCTACTTTGAGTGGCACTTCACTCAGAGCTTTATCAATAATCCCTGTGCTTACCTATGGTGAGAATTAATTATCATCATTGTGTGGACAAAAAAATAGAGGAGTTATATTACTTCGATGAATTTTTCAAGCCACGGTTAAAAACCGAGATTATTCTGGCTCTCACGCATTCATTTCTAACCTATCAAGCAGTCTGCTGATAAAAAATAAAAATGACAGGAAAATACTTGCCTCAAATTAATACTAAAGTTAAGCAAATATAAAATTGAATTGGTATAAAATATTAATTTATACAAGCTTCTCCTTATCCACAAAGATAACAATTACTTTATTTTAATCAAGTTTGATATTATACTTGTCCTCTAACTTGAGATGTGGTCATTTGACTTCTGCTCTGTGTATACAGTGCTTTATTTTATTCATTTATTCTTTTCTCCTTCTCTTTCCTTCCTTTAAATTTCCATTCCAATCAATAACTGAATTAATTCTGGGAAAATGCCAAAAGGTAATTACCAAGAGGATAAAGGAAACAGGATAAGAGTTGATGGGAGAGTTAGAACTATCCCAATGGAGAACAACTACATCATCATTCATGTCTGCTTTTTCTTTCAATAAGCAGGATCCAGTAGGCAACTATCTGGGGATGGAAGATGGTCAAAGAAGGATTTTCATAATAAAAGAACATTTTTAACAGGTTAAATACAGAATATGAGCAACAGTGTTTCTTCATAAAAGAACATTAGGAGAATAAATTTGATAACCTGACATAATGCATCAAAATGACAATTTATAATGTTTAACTGTTTATTAAGTTGAAGCACTACCATTAGCATGGTTCTTATCAGCAGAGAATGATGCTTTATAGTTCCAAGGAAAGATTACGTACCAGGGTTCCAATATTAAAGTTAAAATTAATAATGGATGAAAGAGCATACAATCAAGCTGCTAAGCTTACTCATAACCACGCACACCTTGCTGGCACCTGTTTTGTTGCCTTCTCGGTTTCCTTCATCCTGCCATCATGGCATGTTGGCACTCCCAGCCCCATCTCTTTTCATTACTCCTCAGACAATCTCAGGCAGTTGTCAAGGGAACCTCTCAAATCTGAGCACACCTACTGCATGTACACGCTGCAGCCAACCAGCAAGGGCTTTCTCTCCAAAATACTCAGATAAAATATTGGAAGCTAAGAAAGGATCTCCTATGAAAGTTAGGAACAAATTCTCTTAAACTTAATTTGCTCAGTTCTAACTATACTAATTAAAATTTTTCAAACCAAGGAAAGTGCTACTGGGGTAAAAAACAAACAAAAAAAACCTGCTAATGGAAGTGCCTATTTCATTCATAGCTATTTAAAATGTGACGGTTTGAAAGATACATTCTAACAAACAGCACCGCAGAGCACTGTTATTAAATAGCATGGTAGTAACCCAAGCCTCAAAGAAAATGCCTTGATTTGCAGCATTTGCCCATTTTCAGGGTGTAAATACTCCAATGATTGCTAATTATAAAGTGTCAAAGGTTACAAATGGGCTCACAATATTCTGAAATGCCTCACAACAGGCTCTCAGGAATCTAGAAGAGCCATGTCTAGCAAACCACTAGACTGATTTCAGACCAATATTCAATTCATTTAGAATCAGTATATTATATCAGTTATGAGCTTCGATCCCATAAACAGATGTTCAAATATTTTCAAGAAAAGACACTTTCTGAAAACATTTAAAAGTTTATGCACTAGGCATTGCGCATGCGGGGATAGCTCAACAAACAGGTTGAGCATTTGCCTTGGAACAACAAGGCCCTGTGCTGTGCAAATCCATATGCTGAACTGCGGTGCAACTCATAACTGACAAGACGATGGCAAAGATTCTTGCCTCCCATACGGGGGGGGGGGGCCAACTTCGGTTCCCACCCTGCTTGGCCTTACATCCACCTGTGTGGAATGAAGCTAGTGATGTACAACTATGGAAACTGCTCTGGGCCCTCCCCACTTCTCTCTGACTCTCTCTCTCTCTCACCTTCTCTCAAGCAATAAAATTAATCTTTTTTTTTTAAGTTTACCTTGTAGGTATATTTTAATTATTTCATGCTTTACTTTGATCAAAATATAAATCATGGATTTCTGTGATCCTTACATTTATTTTAAAAACCCTCAAACACCACATGGATTTGAAATGAATGGGTCCTTCCAAACTAAGTTCATTTTGCCACAGAGTGACATGCCTGTTGCAGATATTTTTTCAGATACTGGTGGGGTAGGAATAAAGGAACAATCTGCAAAGGCAATTCTGTCTCTTAGAGAAACTGTCTCTAAACGCATTTTCTTCTGACTCACTTTTCTCACTTTCTCTTTGCCCTTTACCCACCTCAAAACATACATAAATGAAAGAGAAAAGCTGAGACAGTATAAAATAAACATAATTTAGTCTTTTAGGAAAACTTGAAACAAAACAAATCAGAGCATCTATTTGTCTTGCTCTAAAGAAAAGTAGTCTGATTATTTTAGGCAACAGAATCATTACCATAGCTGGTTGGTTACCTTTCAAAGTAAACAACTAAAAGTATTCCTTAATTTAGATGTATACGTATTTCTTCAAATAACTTTGGAATTTGTATAGCAAAACCATACCATTGCATTTACATTAAGCCTTTGTTCCCACCTCCCAAAATTAAAGTTAAGTCAAAGGAAAATCAAGGGTCTCATTCATTAACTAAATACCAACTAAATGGCCCCAAAATGGCCACTAAAATGAGGCCTAACACCAGGCACAACTGATAACTTTCTATTAACCTCTGCAATACAAGCTCCAATTTGAAAACATTTGCAAGTCGTCATCTTTTCCTAAGTCTTAATTTCTGTACTCAAGTCTTCTTACTGAGAAACTTCATCTTCAGAACTGCATTTGAAAGCATTCTGCTCACCCTTGTAGTGAGTGTGCTTCCGAGTCATCGCTGTGCTTTCCATCTAGGTGCTTCAAAGTAGATGACATCCATCAGAACAAAAACCATGAGCTACAACGTGGTATATGCACCTATCCGACTCTTCCACTTCACACATAATAGCTGTTTTTCATGCCAACTTAGATCAGAGAAAGCCCTCTGTCTATCTCAATGTCTGTCTAGGCTTTCCAGAACAGGACCCAAAGCAGGCAGGCAGGTGAACACTGCTTTTTTTTATGTGGTAACAATATCAATCTTATCAGTGTATGTGGCCTTTGGCAAAGGTAACAAACTTAAACTGTGTGGCTTTTATTTTAAATACACACTGGTCACCAGTCTCCTCTACCTGACAAACATGATCTAATCATAGGGGGGAAATGCTCAAGAATAATGATAACGCAGCATCTGGCTCTGTTGGCATCGAGAGTCTACAAGAAATCCATCCATTGCAGCTGAGGTGGTGGCCATCCAATCATTCAGCTCCACAGATGTATCTGCCTACCTCACTTAACAACCTACTGAAACATGGCATTACCTTAAGTGACCTGCAGCCAATAATTTAGGACTACATAAGCCATAAGCTGTCTCTCTTGTTATCACTGTGTAAAAGTTACGTATGCTAGCAAACTCCTCCATTGTAACACCCGGAAGCCTTTGCTCACATTTATTTCTGTCTCAGGCGAAATATCCATTTCTAGGTCTCCACCTTTGGAAACTATTTCATAGTTTTAAGTCACACATAAATAAAATCACATATAACAATATTTGCCATGTTGGAAATTCAAACAATATTGAAATTTAAAAAATTCTATCTTTCCAAATAATTACAGCTGACCTCTAGTAACAAATGGGGTTCAAAAATCTGCATATAACATTTGACTCCCCAAAACTAATAGTCTCCTGTTGACTGGAAGCTTTACAATAACATAAATAGTAGATTGTCACATTTTTGTGTACTATATACTGCATTTACAATAAAGAAAGCTAGATACATGGTTATTAAAAGTTATAAGGAAAAAATACACTCAGTACTATACTGTATTTACTGACATAGTAAGATTACCCCATTTGTTTACAAGATGAAAAAAATAAAATCCACATATAGCTGAACCCATGCAGTTCAAGACTGCATTGTTCAAGGGTCGAGTGTATACTCACTCTCCCTCACACTCCTCAGTCATAACCACGTGGGACTTAGATAAGTTTTTGGATATGCCTCTTCCCAGGCATTTCCTTATACTTTTACATATGTAAGTATGCTCATACAGAACTATATGATTGGCTTTTCTCATTAATGGGTCCACTTTATACAAATTACATTTTTAATTTACTAATATATATTGAGGGTCATTGCGTATTAATAGGTACCCGTATTTTCCGGCGTATAAGACGACCGGGCGTATAAGACGACCCCCTAATTTTACAGTTAAAACATAGGTTTAGGCCTATATTCGCTGTATAAGACTACAGCCGTTTAGGCCTATATTCGCTGTATAAGACTACCCCCCACTTCCGAGGCTGTAGTCTTATACAGCGAATATAGGCCTAAACCTATGTTTTAACTGTA
>PVKE010026226.1:0-22460 GCA_004027555.1 Craseonycteris thonglongyai
TATCAAAAGTGGTATGACTTGTCTGAAAGTGACGTTCAACATTATGTTTTTTCGGCACTGCAATACTACTGCCACACAACAGGCAAACGCATTTACCTTTTAAATTAATGAAGCAATATGATTCCTCCCAGTCTGTGTTAAAATTATAGGTTCGTTTTCTCTTATTTGGTCCACTCATTTTAGGACTAAAAAAATAAAAATAAAAATAGTTATAGAACTACAATATCATGTCAAATTGCCACCATAATAATAGATTACCTACCTCGCTTTTAGTTCATTTAAAATCGAATAGATCAAAACACTGTGATCCTAGCTAACCGTCACGACCCGATCAGTCCAGCAACCACAATCAGAATGGCAACTTGGCGTCTCCCGGTGGGGGGAGGAGAGTGTAAAGAGCGCAGCGGCTAAACGAGACGCGACATGTACAAAGGCGACAGCTAGGGAAAAACTTATACATACGATATCGCAACCATACCAACGGATATAATAAACCTGTGTAGATACTCAAACAATATTTTAATATTCTAACAAATGTATAAAAATAAATTATAGTTCTACTTAGTGTTTATGAAAAACTTCTGATGCAGTCAAATAATGGCGGGCACACACACATCGGGCTGCGGGCACCATGGCGCCCACGGGCACGGGGTTGGGAATCCCTGGGGTAGAGGGTGGCACCACTCATGGACACACAGCCTTTGACCTGTGTTTTCATAAAACTGTGCATGGAGGCAGCCTGCTTTTTGGAGCTGGTTATGTCAATGTTGAGGAAAGGTTAGGAGTTTGAAAGAAGATGTGAAAAAGGGCTGAAAGCACAAAAGAATGGTGAAAGAGTTTTTCAGTAGCAAGTAGAAGAAATCTGATTCCAACTGAAACTAACCTGGGGGGTAGAAACGATTTACCTTCTCACATAATGACAAAGCCGAAGGTGGAGCCAAATGTCTCCAGTGAATTAAAAAAAATTGTCATCTACCTCTCTTTCACTCCATGTCTCTTCTTCTTTCTCCCTTTCACCATGTCTTACCTTTGATTCTCACAGTATGTTGCTCTTGATCTGTCCACCCTTTGCCAGGAATCCACTGTGTAGCTGTGAAAGAGTGGTGCAGGCGTACAGTCATGTGTGGCTTAATGACGGGGACACACTGCAAGAAATGCTTCATTATACGACTTTGTTGTTGTTGTGCACACATCGTGGAAAGTACTCACAAATCTAGATGGTATAACTCACTATACACCTGCGCTATATGGCACAGCCTATTGCTCCTCAGCAAGAAACCTGGATAGCATGCTACTGTACTGAATACCATCGGCAGTTATAAGACAATGGTAAGCATTATGTATTTAAATATATCTAAATGTAGCAAAGGTACAGTAAGAACATGTTGTATAGTACTTTTCCACGACTGGCAGAGCAGGTTTGTTTATACTAGCATCACCAGCAACATGTGAGTAAAGCACTGGGGTCATACATTACAATAGCGACAATGTCACTAGGCAAAGGAATTTTTCAACTCCATTATAATCCTATGACACTGCTGTCACATACACAGTGCACTGCTGGGCCAGTCGTCATTATGTGGCATATGGCTGTGTTCTGTTCTGGGCTTACCTTACTTAACTTTCAGAGCCTGCAGGAAACGAGAGCTTTCTTAGTCAACACACAATACAGGTGAGTGACAGACCCATCACTGTGCAGTCACTGTGGCCAGAGGGTTGGAGTACGCTGAGTGACCAGACCTGGGTCCCATGTCCACACTCAAGGAAAGAGGATACCGTGATTGTCAGTCAGAGCACAGCCACATTACATAGAGGAGGGACAGGCTCCAAAAAGGATGTCCGGAGTGGGAGGAGCCTGCCATTTTAGAAATGGAGGAAAAACTCTTTTAGGCAGTTTACCACACCGACCAGTGAAGTAAAAGATTTTTTACTAAATTAATTAATTCACTCAGAGTCTTTGAGGAGTTGTACAAATTTGATGGGGGTAACAAGTTAGAAAAAGAAAAGAAATAAATCTATGGGCACATGTACAATATTTCAGGATGCTGGCCGAGTGGCCTGTTTCTGCAACAAAGTAAAACCGAGTCCTTTTTAAAGGTTGCAGCCCATGATCAATATCAATTTTTTTAAAGCCAAACTTGATAGATACACAGCTTTTGCTATAGGCATAGTCTGATGTTCATTACTTAGATAATAATGATGACGATGACCTTCTCAGGCCAAAAATATACCATAACTCAATACCATAAGTCACATGAATGTAGTCATAAGGCCTGTGTGTTATCAAACTATATGGTGGCCCCTGGAAGAAGGTAAGGAAATTATGCCTGCTAGGGTTGGGGTTGAGGGAACTGACTTAGAGGTGACACTCAAAATCTAATAGTCAGCACCAACTCTATGCCAAACCCTATCCATTTCTTTTTCTATTACTCTCTCATTCAATCCTTCAGAACTTCCAACAGGGAGAGGTGATTATCATTTCTCCATTCGGAAGAAGACTCAAACACAAGACTTTCTTGTATAAAGTTAGTGACCAGGTTAAAACCTGTTTTTGCTATCGTGCCACAAAACAACAAACCAAAGCCAGGAGCAGACACACACACTTTGACGATACTTCCTCCCCATGCAGTGAGTATTATCAGAATCAGAAGACAGAATGCTCTAGGGACACGAAGGAGTGAGCAAAAGAAAATGCTGCTGGTATTGAAGGCTCTCTGATACCAGCTAGAAGTAGCAGGAGAAACAGAAAAGCTGCACATGGGCATGGCATTGTGAAGACCTGCGGTTCAGAAAGGTCAGCTATTTCCATTGTGAGCTTCTGACCCCCGAGGTACTCGAGAAATGTTCATTAAATGAATGAATGAATAAATATTTATTCATTTAGCATTTTTTTTTTACTGATAAACCTTCATTATGAATTCACATGATATATTATGTCTGCCTGAGTCTCTAAGGAGTTGAACAAATCAATATGTTCCTCATCTCATTTCCACAAAGCTTTCCACAAGAATGAAGTTCAGAAGGAGTAGAAAGAAAGAGGGGGGTTCCCTGCCTTCTTCCCACTCATCCCCACCCTAGATTCCTTAGGGGGTTCTACGTTTCTGCCTATGTACTAAAATCTAGGTGTCTGATGAAGAAGAACTTCCTGTGAATTATAATTTGGATTTTTTTTTTTAATATAGGGCAGTCAGAATGAAGCTTTGTGGTGGCTGTTTAATTTGAAGGGCATTATTTTTAGCCCTGCAAAGGACCAGTGGCATGAAAACAATTAGGATCTTTTGTCAAGTTAATTAAATTTTACTAAGTGTAGTAATCTCAGTGGGCTTCATACAGCAGAGGTAAAACTAATTAAAACGCAAATTCTTCCTAGTCTAATAAGAAGTTCTAACTTGGGCAGCTGAGAAATGTTGTGCATACTGAGAGATATTCAAAACTAATTTATAACGAGATGCGGGCAAACCCTTAAATGGCTCAGTTCTGTGGAAGGCTCACTTGAGGACGCCAATAAGTATGTTAAATTGGAGGCAGCTACTTGAAGGAAGGAAGGCTGCTAAACCTTTGCTGGGTTCAGGAGAAAAGTGGACCCAGTTTAGACATGTTAGGATGGAGAAGCCAGTGACAATGAGGTACCGGTACCTAGGTTTTATCTGAAAAGCACTATTTTCTCCCCAGGTTCCTTCTCTTCATTAAACTCTCCCGAGGCAGGCTTAGTTAATGGTGGTTGCTCTTCCTGAAGTATTCTTTTCTTGGAAAGTGACCTGGAGCAAGAATGTTTAGTTTGGGGATGCCAGGATGGTTCAGCTGGTTGAGCACTCTCTTTGTAGCCTTGAGGTCTGAGGATTGAGTCCCGGTCCCGGCCTGGCCTGTGTGGACCCATATGCTGAACGGTGGTGTGCTTCCCATGTGAGGGGGCCCCCAGTTTGTTTCCTGACAGGGTGAGCTTCCATGTCGGAGGCCCCTGGCTCAGCCCTGGTTCATGGGGGCATACCTACCATGCAGCAGGCCAAGAAAGAAGAAAAAAAAAAGAATGTTTACTTCACAAGGATACAAATCAGTAGTTAATCCATATCAAGTCGTCTATGGCATGACAGCCCACTTTTTAAGATGAAGACATTGAAAGGCTAAAAAATTAATTGTTCTTGAAATCAGCTGAGTATTAGTGTAGCAGCCCAAAATGGCTCCTTCTGAGTCCTTTCTTTAAAAGCCACTGACACCAATTTCTGCCTCCCATCAAATATGTATGAATATTTGCAGTCGAGGAATTTGAAATGATTGTTGAATCACTGTGGGCAACCTTCATATAAACTTGGGCACACTTCAATTGACATGCTATTACTCTCCCATTGATTGAAAGTGGCGTATACCTGCTGACATTTTCCTCCTCTCTCTGTCTCATTTCACACCCTGTGGTCTGGCTCTGGACCTGATATCCCACCAACTTTGGAATGTGCTGCCAATCCCCTTCTAATCACCAAATCTAATGGCTTTTCTTTGTTGCTACCACCTTCAACCAGATTGGATCATTTGTCACATTGGCCACCCCATCCCGCCTGACACTCTGCTTTATTTAGTTCAGTGATGCTGTTATAAGTGCAGCAGGACCTGCTGGGAACTAGCAATGGCAGATCCTCTTGTGAGAAGGGGGCTACTGACCTGATTTTACACAGTAGGTACACCAGGATCCTAGCTGAAAATGACAGGTGTGGGTCATTGTATTTAGATATCTATAACACAATTGGACCATTTCCTTTTTCTATGTTATTTTAATAGTTACATCACATAAGTAATGCATGCATATTGAAGAGCTTTTAGGAAGAGCAGAAAAATAAAAGGAAAATAAAAGATGCATTTAATTAAACTACAACTTCATTATCTCTTCCTCCACTCCCTCCTCCTTATCTTTCTATTTTGCCTTCAGGGTCTTAATGAAATACATGTTTTACCTATGATCACCTTTGTCATGCAACACTCCAGCCTATGCATTTTCCCATGTCACTAATAGTATTATCATAAGTGGTTCAATAAAGTGGGAGGAACATGAACTTCTTAATTTGGCATATTTAGTTTTAAGTCCCAGTTTTACCTAGATATTAAATGTTAGACAAGACCTTACTAATTTTTTTAAGTCTAGATTCCTTGTCTGTAAAATAAAAATTATAATCACTATATCATAAACTTGATAATAAAATGAAACTGACTAATGTTTAAAACTTTTTTAGTTATTGTTTTTGTTGTTGGTACTATATTATTTTGAATTAATAAATACAGTGTATACTCACCATGCACAATCATTAACTCAAAATTAAATAAAGACTTGACTAACTGTAAAACCTAAATCCATAAAACTCCTAGAAGAAAACACAGGCTATGCGCACCTTGACATAGGTCTTAGCAATGTTCTTTGTTTGTTTTTGGATTTTATACCAAAAGAAAAAGCAACAACAGCAAAACTCAACAACTGAGACTCATCTAACTAAAAAGTTTCTGCACAGCAAAGGAAACCATCAACAAAATGAAAAGTGGACCTATGGAATGGGAGAAGATACTTACAAATCATATATCTGATAAGAGGTTAATGTAAAAAGCTATAAAGAACACATATGACTCAATAGCAAAGCCACAAACAATCTAATTAAAAAATGGACAGAGGATCTGAATAAACATTTTTTCAAAGAGGACTTACAGATGGCCATAAAAGTATGTTCAACATCATTGATCATCAGGAAAATGCAAATCAAAACCAAAACAATGAGATATCATCTCAGTCCTCTTAGAATGGCTATATCAAAAAGATAAGAGGGAAGTGTTTGCTAGGAGGAGGAGAACATAAACTCTTATGTACAGTTTGTAGGAATGAATGTAAACTGGTGCAGCCACTACTCAAAACAGCATGAAGCTTCCTCAAACAATTAAAAATAGAATTACCATATGATCCAGCAATACACTTCTGGGCATTTATCTGAAGAAAATGAAAACACTAACTTGAAAAAATATATGCCTCACATTGTTCATTGCAGCATCCAAGATATGAAAACAACCTAAGTGTCCACTGATGGATGAATGGATAAAGAAATTGTGATATACATGCCTACACATAATGGATTATTATCCAGTCATAAGGCTGAATGAAATATTGTCATTTGTAACAACATGGGTGGAACTTGAGGCCATTATGCTAAATGAAATAAGTCAGACAGAAAGACGATAAATACCATGTGACCTTATTTATATGTACAATCTTAAGAAAAAATACAAAAACCAGGCTCACAGATACAGAGGATAGACTGTTGGGTGCCAAAGGTGGGCGACATGGGTGAATGGAGTCAAAAGGTATAACTGTCTAGTTGTAAGATGAGTAAGTTCTGGAATGTAAAACATAGCATGGTGACTATTGTTAATAACACTGTATTGCTTATTTAAAAGTTGCTAAGAAAGTAAATCTTAGAAGTTCTTATCACAAGAAAAAAAGTATATAACTATGTATGATGACAGATGGTAACTAGCCTTACTGTGGCGGTCACTTCATAATATATACAAATATTGAATTATTACCTTGCACACCTGAAACTAATATAAAGTTGAATGGCATTACACCTCAATAAAAAATATATATAAATAAATAAAATGGCTCTCCCAATTACAGAAAAAGAAAAAATACAGTGTGTAATAGTTCACAATATTTCATCAGCATGTAGATATATTCCATAACTGACTTAAATTAATCCCTAGTGTTAAACATTTAATTTCTTTGTTAGTTTCCTAATATCAATAATTCTAGGATAAATATCTTCCCATCTTATTATAATAACATTCTCTACACACAGATGTAGAAGATACACCTTAGAAAGCTGTGCAAGCTTTCTACTCTTGTCTGACTGTGTGTGATGCGCTCAGCCTCCTCTTACTTAGTTTCTCTAGTGGCCTCGGTGTTTGCCAGGAAGAGGGAGGACCACTCTAGCACCACACCCTCTGCTAGAGCTCCAATGGCTTCACCAGAAGGCTTCCACTCAAGGCCTCTGCCCAAGATTCAGAAAACTTTATCCCAGCCAGGGTTGACTTACCAGCCGTATATGTTTTGAGAAAACTCTGCCTTTTACAAGATTCTACAAGCAACTCTGATAAACGGCTCCCAGTTCTTCAGTATCCCTTCTCTCTCCTCACTCTAAGTCCTGAATGCACAAAAAGAAGATACTCATCTGTGTAAAAACCATGGCTAGTAGTACTGTGCAGATGAATAGAGAGATTTCAATTCATTTAAGAAGACCTGGGCTGTTGTGCTGGATCAATGAAAAGGCTCAGCCTGAAAGAAGGCAGCTAAAAAAAGAGAAAACACTTCAACCATTATTGGAACTATAAGGGGGTCAAATGTGTTATACTGTGCGCTCATCAGGTATTCTATTCACTGAATGTCACTAAGATGCAATGTCCCAAGCACGATCCTACTTTTTAAAAGGTAAATACTGAATGCATTGCTTCTGTGAAAAACCCTCTATGTGATTGATTGGGGATCCAGAGAAATAGGCTCACCAATAATGACACTTGAATGTGACAAGAGATATGGTGGGGAGGCAATGTAACACGAAGGGAGAGGAATGAAAGGGGATGAAATAGGAATGCTTCTCACTTGAGCTGGGTATTTAATATTGAGTGCAAATTCACCAAGGAGACAGGAAAACTCAGCATTGGAAACAGTCTGGGTGATAGGCCATGATGGGGATTGGATCTTCTACAGTTTGTGTGCCTGGACTGGATGTGATTTGGAGGAGATGGGATGGGAGATGAAGCTAAACAAATGGGAATATTATATCATAGGGCAGGGCTCAACTGCCATTCTAAAATAATTGGATTCTGTCATCTATATGTTAGAGGAGTATTGCAGATTTTGATGGAATGTGCTTTGTCAATCAATAGCTATATTTGCCAGATATTTCTCTGAGCCACGGTGATTGTGGTGAAGCTAAGAGACTCAGTTCACTGATCTAAAATTAAGAGGAGGGACACTCTAACACACCATTTGGTGACAGAATCATGTGACTTACTATAAAACAAGAGAAAGTAAAGCTACATATAGGTAACATTTCTTTCCAAGAGTATTACACAAAGGGGAGATGCCCATGGGGTTAGCCATCAGAGACTTTTAATAATTGCAGGGCAATAAGTTAATTATTGTGTTTTATCTTCTTCCTTCAAAGAAACCCAAACTGATTGAGTTAACCTGAAAAATTAATTTAGGGCCATGAACAAACAGAACCGTCAACCCCCAGAAGGAAACTAATAAGCGAGACATATTTGGGTTCTCAAACTCTAAATGTTCAACTCTGCTTTCCTTTCTCCAAACCCAAAGCCCTTTATTTGTCCTTGGGTGTGCTGGATTATGTGCAAGCCAGTGTAGAGAAGCTCTATCTAGAGTTGGAGTTCTAATTATCCATTTTTACAATGCAAAACTTCTAATTCTGACTCTGTGACCTAGGCAAGTCACCTGGCCTCTCAGACTCAGTTTCTCCCTTTGGCTTGGATGGATTGGATTCAACTCAGTTCTAGAGTCCAATATTTGGTCTGTTAGCCATTTGTAGTTTTTCTAATCATGGGGGGCATTGAGTGTAGTTATTTGGAAACCTATTGATCCAATGCTTCTTTTTATAACAAATCTTTTACAACATTCCCTTTATTATCCTGAAATGAAATTCACAGATAATATAAACTATCTATATTAGGCATGTTCAACTTGCAGCCCAGGACGACTTTGAATGAGGACCAACGCAAATTCCTGAAACACTATGAGATTTTTTTGCAGCCTTTTGTTTTTGTTTTGTTTTTAGCTCACCAGCTATCATTAGTGATAGTGTATTTTATATGTGGTCCAAGACAATTCTTCTTTCAATTTGGCCCAGGGAAGCCAAAATGTTGACACCGTTGATCTACATACATAATTAAAAAAAAAAATCAATGCACTGCCCTAATTGTAATACAAAAGAGAAATTAAAGAAAGTAGATTATAATAAAGTAATAACTACTTCCCCATAAATTAAGTTATAATGTCTAACATGACATTTTAAGAAGAGATAATAAAGTAGTAAAATCCCTACATCTATATACAAAACCACCATGAAAGTTATGGATAAAAACATATACTGAAATAGATGTACTGTACAGGCAGAATAAATACCAATAGAAGTTTTTCTGTATCTGATACAATTTTCCAAAAGGTAAACAACTCCTGGTAAGATTTAAAAAAATCTATCTTATCTAATTCACACAGAAGTTGTATTCCTGAAAAATTCAGTGCAATGAGATAATTTCCACATATTCATATGTGAAATGAACTTGAATCTAGGTAAATATAATTATTAAGATATTTTAATCTACACTAAATACTTGATGGGCTCTCAAAAGTCATATGGAATGTGAGATAAGTTTTTATTGAACCGGATGTCCTTACATTGTATCCCTGGTCTCCGCTCAGTAAAATACCAGTATCCACCATCCCCATCATTATTAAAACATACACTCTGTGCTGCTGTAGGCCCCTTTATCCGTGGGAGTTCTGTTCCAAGATCTCCAATAGATGCCTGAAACCACAGATAGCAGCTGCTTTTCCCTATACAGATACACGTATGATAAAGTTTAATTTATAAATTATGCAAGTAGAGATCAATGTAACATTAATAACAAAATAAAACAATTATAGTAACATTTTAGTAACAGTTATGTGAATGTGGTCTTTTTCTCTCTCAAAACATCTTATTGTACTGCACACACCTTATCACATAAAGGAAGCACTATGGCTTATCCAAAGGGCCCGCATCACTACTCTTGCACATGAGGGCCATTATTAAGCAAAGCAATGGTTACTTGAACACAGGCATTGTAGAAGCACTACAGGTGATCTGATAACCAAGATGCCTCCTAAGTGACTAATGGCAGGCAGCATATACAGCATGGAGACAAAGTGATGATTCATGTCCAGAGCTGGGAGGAGCTGGACAATGTAAGTTTTCATCATACTACTTGGAAGGGAGTGCAAGTTACAACTTATGAGTTATTAAGTGAAATAAGTCAGACGGAAAAGGACAAGAACCATATGGTTTCACTTACATGTGGGATATAAAACAGGAAGCAATAAACAAACCAAACCAACAAATAAACAAACTCATAGACACAAGCAACAGTCTGGTAGTTACCAGAGGAAAAGAAAGGTCGGTGGGGAGGATGAGGTGGCTAAAAGGGGGTCAAATATAGGGTAATAGAAGAAGACTAGGCTTTGGGTGGTGAGCACACAATGCAATATACAGGTGACGTATTATAGAATTGTACACCTGAAACTGATAGATTGTTATTAACCAATGTCACCCCAATAGTTTAAGAAATAGTCACGAAGATGTAAAGTACAACATAGGGGATATAGTCAATAATAGTGTAATTACTACTATACATATGGTATCAGATGGGCAGTAGACTTCTCATGGTGATCACTTACATATGAATGTTTAATTTCTTTGTTTTACACCTGAAACTAACATATTTCATGTTAACTATAATTGAAAAATAATTTTTTTTAATGTAAAAAACTTATAAATTGTTTAGTTCTGGAATATTCTATTTAATATTTTTGAACCACAGTTGATTGTAGTTAACTGAAGCCATGGAAGGTAAAGCTGCAAAGGGGAACCATTGTACTCTTCTTGGATGAGTACCACAGTTCCAATGCCTTGCTTGAATCCTTCCTTAGGTCATTACTCTGAAGTTGAGTGTTCTAAATTCCATAATTTTAAGCATTTGGAAGGATTCCTGACCTACAGAAAGCTGGGATGGGCAATGATTACTATTTGGGGCTGAATTGTGTCTCCCCAGAACTTACATGTTGTGATTCTAAACCCCCAGTACCTCAGAATGTGACTGTATTTGGAGACAGAGTCTTTAATGAGGTAGTTATATTAAAATGAGCCCACTAGGATGGGCCCTAATCCAGTATAACTAGTGTCTTTTTAAGAAGAGGAGATTAGGACCCAGACACACCTTAATAGAAGACCATGTGAAGACACTGAGAAGATGGCCACCTAAAAGCCAAGGAGCGAGGCCTCAGAAGACACCAACCCTGTCAACACCTTGCTCTCACACACCTATCATCTCCAGAAATGGCATAAAATGAATTTCTACCATTAAAGACACATGTCTGTGGTACTTTGTTATTGCAACCCTAGCCAACAAATATACCAACTGTTCTACTACCGCTAGGATTACTATTGCAACTCTAACTCCTCCTCCTACTCTTATTTCTACTCTGACAACCACTGCCATGACTCCTCGACCACTATTAGTAATATGTACTGCACTTCAATTGTGCTATTTTTTATGGTACAAGTTACTCCTGCTGACAAACAGAGAAGCAAGCTCGGCCTCTGAACAGGCCACTCAGCTACTAGGGGGCAACATGGGCTGCAGACCCAAAGGGCTTGACCCCAAAGGCCATGTTCTCTACTTCTCCACTATATTTTCCCTCCTTTTCAGGTGAAACATGCTTGAGGTACATCACGTGTTTGGATCACAAATCTGGAACCTCCTGGGCCACTGTTTGGGAACATACCTGTATGTATTCTGATGTGGGGACATTGTTAGGAGAACTTGTATGCCTGGTTATCTGCAACAGATAATCCAGAGATGGCAGGCATTTGTAAATCCGCTGTATGTTAGGAGCAGTTTGGTACATTGGTTAAAGACATTAATTTCAGAGTAGGGTTCCTGGGATCAAATCTTAGCCCTGTCACTTACAAGACAAATATCTCAACCTCTCTGAGCCTCAGTTTCCTCATTTGCAAAGTGAGGGTTCCCATCTCACAAATTTATGTTGTAACTAAAGTGGGTTGATTCATATAAAGAGCTAAGAAAAGTGTTATAAAATCAGGGCTCAACATAAGTTACCTCATGTTTGTAGGGACTTTACAAATGCCATCTCACAAGTTCTCATGGTAGTCAAGAGCATTTTAGACTCTCTGACACTCAATTCAAAGCCTAGGGAGGTTTTATAATTTCCTCAAGGTCACACAGCTAGTAAATGGAAGGTCTGTGTGACTCTTAGTCCTTGTTCTTTCCAAATGCTCTATTTCTTTTCTCAAATATATCCTTTAAATTCTTCTATATATTAAAAAGAAATAACACTGCCCTTACCCACCCTACAAACAAGCTCTATTCTTTCTGCCAAACAATATACCTATCTTTTTCATAGCAAGACGGGTTAGCATATCAAGCCTGGAGATTTTGTCTTTTATGGCTATTTTCTATTTTGCTGGAGAAAAATAGCAAAATGCTCATGGGTTAGTTTATTCATTCAAACCAGAAACAGATTCCTGCAGCATACCATTTGATATGAACCACAAAAAATGTGTAGTTATAAAAGGAAAAGTATAATCTATCACCTATCTTTTACTCTTCGGTGCCAAATACCTGACGACACAGAAACATCTATATGCACAACATGGAGAAAATACATGGAAAAGCTACCCTCCCCCCTCTACTTTCTAACTTCCTACTCAGATGTTGCAGCAGTATGGGGGCATATTCAGGTCTTTAAAGAAGTTAAAGCCTTTACCTTATTCTGAAGGTCACGTGGCAGATGGAGCATGGCTCTGTCTGTACCAGAGCATGGGGACTCCCTGCATTTTGGTTGCATGAAGACATTGTCTCCAGCCCCTCACCCACAAGAAGTGTCGGAATGTATTCACCACCAGATTAAAACCAGTATCCATTTGAATCTCTGCTCTGCTGCACTCTAAGTTCTGTGAATATTAATGAAAATTTCTTTGTTGGATGGCTGGCTGCTTAAATTCATCTGCCATTCTTCGCATGGAGTCATTCGGGCAATTAGCGTTGAGTATGTGCCCACTCAGATAGGGGCTCAGATAGGTCACAGGCACACAGGCAGTGCGTGCATGTCAAGGTCGGACCTGTGAAATCCAGGAAAGATGGTGAAACACCACCAGATCAGTAAGTCTGAATATGTTAGGTGCACAGTGATCTTTCATTCTTATGTAATACCTCGAAGTCCCAGGTCTAACTACCACCAGCCAGTAGGGTTTCACCTATTGCCCTTTCCACCATGCTGCCCAGGTGGCTCTCATGGGTTCCATGACTGTCCAGGAGCAGCACTGGGCAGGTGTAGCTGTAAAGACAGAGGTGAGAAACTCAGCTCTCTCTGGCAGTGACTGGCCAGCCAGAGGCCCGTCTTAACTTCTTGGGGCCTCTGCTTCCTCATTTGCAAGATGGGGATAATAAAGGTACTTACCTGGCAGGGATGTGTGATGTCTAAATGGCTTCTTAGAAGTAAAGTTCTTGGAAAAGTGCCTGGAACAGCATAAACACCGAGTTCCCAATTGTCATTTTGGGCCAATGAAACCACTTCAGAGAGAACATTAAGGATGAAATAAATGACTTCAAAACAATGTCAAGATCAGAAGGCTCTGACGTATTTGCTTGTTGAGTCCAACTATTCAAGTTCGTTTGCTTGGTGCCAAGGCACATTTGAGACAAAGAGGATGGTCACAGGGTCAGGCTGAGTCTGAATCCAGGCCTACCCATTAAGTAAGCTGATTGTTTCTGGAGGAAATGGTTGAACTTCTCCAAACCTATTTTCTCATCTAATATGAGAATAACAGCACTTGCTCATGTTATATTAATACTACTTCAGTAAGAATTAATAAAGTGAAATACATGTGTGTTTAATACATAATTTAAATAAAGGACTTGGATCAACCTTTTCAACCACTTTTCTCGTCACTTCCTGAGATACAGATTATGTGTTTAACTAATTCCCAGAAAGTCTGTGTCCTTTTATCCAGTGGTACCTTCCCACATAAGGTCAAAATTTCTGTGATGCTGTCCCCTTGCTTTGTGCCCAGTGTGGTCCAGGCACTCTGTAACGCTGTAGTTCACATTTGAGAGAAGAGTGGAGAAGCAAAGCTATGAAGAACACCTTTATTTTTGGTCAGATCCAGGGGGTTTATAGTCCCGAGGGTGGAACACAAGGGAGAATGACCAGGAAAGCAGGCTGGCTTGGGAGGAGAAGGCCCATCAAGGAAATGAGATTCATCTGTGGCAAAATAGCTTACTGCCCAGTCTGTTGTCCCCCTGTGACACACACTGTCACAGCAGCTGTGGGTCATGTCAATTGGAATGACTTTCCTGAAAAGACATCTGGCAATATGCATCTGAAGCCTTAATCATATTCATGACATTTGATGCATAATTCCATTTATAAATATTAATATATAAACAGACATGTGGGTTGATAAATGAGGACAAGATAATTATCAAAATATTATGTGTTACAGACTCAAATAAAAATGCAACAATATAAAATTAATTAGTTATGTTACATCTATGAAATGGCCTACGTCTCAGTCATTAAAAGTTACAATCTATGAGCACTTAAAGACATGGTGTACTCATCATGGTACAATTTTAAATAAGAAATAAACAAACAAACAAAAATCCTCGATGTGGACTGCAATCCAAATTATGTGAGAGTGTATAACAGAGCAAAAAACTGTATCAGAAATTAACAGTGACTCTGGTGTATAACGTTGGTTTGGTTTTTGTTTTCTATTTGATTCATTTACTAAAAAAATTAAAAGTTAACTCAAATGAGCAGAAAAAAATCATTTAAATGTTATTTGGGAATTCGTTTGTTTTAATTTGGTGGCTCCCTGTGACGTGTGGGTGGACCGGATGACCAGGATTTTTTGTCCCCAGAAGCCCCATTCGTTGGTGTTTAATGGGGTCTCAGCACGCCTGCCCTGTCACGGGTGGCTGCTGTCTGATGGAGCCCTGGGTGGTCAGGGGCACCCACCGCATCATGGAAGGGTGCCAGGTGTAACAGCTGGGTAAGGTTCTCGCTGTCCCAGGGTGCCTGTATGCATAGTGGCGGAAGTCTATAGTAAGGGTCCTCTTTCTTGGGTGTCTGTACTATGTAGTGTGGTAGGTGCTTTAAATGTCACCACTCTTAAGATTCTGAGCTTCCAAGATGGGGTCAACATGGAGGCAAGCAAGACGCCTCAAACACAGCATTTAAGGAGGCTCTCAGGGTTATGCTTGCTTCTGTAAATGGTACATCTCAGGTGCTGCCCCTTTTACCACCTTAGTCCTGGCCCTGCTCAGAGAGCAGGTGAGACAACTTGCTCAAAGTCATGGAGCTGGCAAGAAGCTGAGTTGAGGATCAACTCCAAATTCAACTGATCCTGAACCCCATGTGTTTTCTATTATACTAATATGTAGATTTTAAAAAGCTCAATATATTATAAGTACATAGAGCACTTATATTTATGTATATATGTGTGTGTGTGTATACATCATGATGCAGTAGACTTCTTAGTATTTAAAAGCATAAAGAAAAATAATTCAATGAATATCAGAGTACATATATCCTTGCAGACAAAAGTTTTCAGATTGTTTTTTGGGGTAAGACACGGAAACAACCAAAGTGTCTTTTGGTAGATGACTGGATAAAGAAGATGTGACACATGTATACAATGGAATACTATTAAGCCACGAAAAAGAAATGAAATCCTGCCATTTGCAACAACATGGATGGATCTTGATATTATCATACTAAGTGAAATAAGTCAGACAGAAAAAGTCAAGAACCACATGATTTCATGCACATGTGGAATATCAAACTGAAAGGAACAAGACAAACAAAGAAACAAGAACTGGTAGACACAGATAATAGTTTAGTGGTTATTAGAGGATGAGAGAGGAGAAGGGAGATTGAGGATGGAGGTGGGGCAAATACATGGTGATGGCAGAACTGACTCTGGGCGGTGAGCACACAGTGCAACACATAGATGATATATTACAGAATTGTACACTTGAAGCCTCTATAATTTTACTAACCAATGTCACCCCAGTAAGTTTAATAATAAGACAGAAAAAAATACTCTGGATAAAAACTTAAACAAATAAACAAACAAATAGGTAGGTCATATATTTGGTAAGATAGCAAGCACAATGATCAAATCTGAGCCATTTCACCCATTTTGAAGGTGGGCACTTTCATGCATAATCTAGGTTCCCACCAGAAATCAACGCACATGGGAAGCAGTCACATGGCCAAAGAAATATGAAACATGAATGGTTCTCCCAGCAGTCCCTGGATTCTGATGTTCTGTCATTGGTACCAAGGCTAACGCAAACAGACATTGTGTCTTCCCCAGCTGAGCAGAGTTCTGGGTTTGGGAACACAGGGCAGCCAGTGAACAGTTCACTCACGGGCCAAACCAGTGTGGAGGGAACAAAAAAAAGAAGCCCCTTTCCTTTCATGGTGGAAATACCTACAATTAGAATCACTGACTCTCCCAGTGCCTGAAAGCAGTGTCATCTGCTCCATCTGGGATGGTGTCCCTGCACCTGGCACAGAGAGCCTACCCTTTCAATGCCACTTCATACTCCCTGAGGCAATTTTATACTAAGGGGTTCATTTTTCTGTGTCCATGAAATAGGTGGGTTCTGTTTTACAGAGATTCCCAAGCAGACCAATACCCCAAGTATCTGTGCAGAAACAGAGAGAATCACACACACGCACGCACACACACACACACAATCCCAGAGTAAGTTTTCCAGTCATGCACGAATGTTTTGGAAACATTTATTGAGCGTGCATAGGCAAGCACAGGGTAGACTGACTTCATTCACTCTTTTCATACACAGTGAGGTCATTGTTATTTGTTCTCCTTTTCCTGATGAGGAAACTGAGACTTCTGAAGCTTGTATGCTTCGCCTCACATTGCAGCCAGTTAAGTATGGAAGCCATGATTTGAAACTGCGTCTGGTCTTCCCTTCTCTTGCTGCCTTCCAAATACTTGTAAAAGTGAATGAATTTAATTGAATTATGGTGCTGTGCACACAAGTGATTAATGCCTGCTGGCTGAATGAGTGGTTAGTGACTATATTTATACCTTGGATCCATAAATTTAATATACAGTGTGTGAGGGAGATGCCTCAATGGGAAGATGACAGTTAACAAGGTCATTTTCTGATATGGAAAATACATAAATGTGTGCACGTGCCTCCTTCATTTAATCTCCCAGCTGCTTCTGAAATGGATAGTTGCCAGTTGACTGAGAGCTGCTTCTCTTTGTTATCTGAAGGTTCCATATCATCTCAGTTGCATACTGTGCAGAATGAAGAGGAGAGATTACTCTCTGTGGAAATTTGCTCACTTCTTAGAAATGGAAAGTGCTAAGGCAGCCAGAGCAATCGCCCCTCCTGACTCAGCCCTGCTCTGTGAATCCTGACAACTCACTTCCTGACCCTGGTTTCCTTGATTATAAGGTGAAAGGCTAGGGCTCCAGCTTCTCTCCGGTTATCTCCACTCCTAAAGTCACATGCGATTGTTTATGTCCTAATATTTAGGAACTGATAAGAAGTACTGTGGTTTTACCTCAGCCTTTTTGAACCAAGAAACTACATTCTTGTAAAAAAAAACAAAAAACAATCCAAAAGTTTGATTTTTGACCTCGTATTGCTTAATTTTATGGTGCAAATTTTAGTTGAGAATGGGGTGAGGTACCAGTAGCTGCCTTGAGATCGTCAGTAGAGGCTTCCTGAGATTGTCAGTCTACCATGTAGCAACATTACCCCTTTCTCTGCATAAGCTGCTATACCCACTTCAGCTGCCACTGGTTTGAGAGACACAATAAATCCTACTGGCCTAAAGGACCTGGTATGGTCTGACCCCCACCTACTTCTTCATCCTCAGCTCCTATGACTCACACCATGGAGCCTGTGTGTCTTCTGCCTCTGGTTTAGAACAAGTTCCTCCATATACACGATACCTATTCATTCTTCAGAGCTCCATAAAATGTTCATATTTATTCTCAATCATCTTATTTGTTCCTTAGACATGTTCTCCCTGAACCTTTGGTTAGCTTCTTACCTGACCGCCTTTCTATAAGCAGGCTGTTTTTATACCTACACGTTTGGGGATTGTGTAACTTAATATTCATCAGTCCCTTTAGACTGTGATAGTGTTTGTTCAGTATAGCATCTCCAGTGACGGGCACTGTCCTGGGCACAGAGTGGGCACTTACCTTGTTTGTTTAGCAAATGAATAAGCCACATACAGTGCTATGGTCTAGCATCAGGTCAACTATCAAACTGTTAGAGTGCTTTGTGGTCCTTTGTGCTTGGAAGCTGTGGCATAAGGCTTGGTGTCAGAAGATGAGCATATTACACATCAAAGCTCTTCCATCAGAGTCCAACTAGACACCCAATAGAAGTCTTCATTCCTCTGTTTTGTTCTCAGGAGGGGCGGGGGGGTGGGGTGGCGGGGGGAGGGAGAAGGTCAGTTATTGCCCCTCCTAAGGCTTTTGTGAAGACTAATGAAACAGTAGACTCCTAAATATATGAAAGCATTATAGGAATCTCAGGCATGGCTACCATTTTTTTATTTCCTAAGGATAATGGTCATCCTGATTGACTTATAAGAGCAATTCACATGGAACAACCGGTCGATGTAGAGTCAATGAGGATCTTATTAGTATAATAAGTGTTCACCAGGTTATAGAATGCTCTAAAACCACTAGAATCACATGATTAGGTAGTCCTTCCTCCTAAGTTCCACAAATATTTTAATATCTTTTGTAATTTTATTTATATGTTTCTAGAGTGCTATGCCCTTCAGCCCAAGAGACAAATAATTTCTCTTATAAATGACAATTGGTTGGCCACATACATTAAAAACTTAAAAATGGCATCCATAGTAATCTTTGCATTTTGAAAGAACAGTAAGATTTAATTCTCATTCAAATCAAAATGAAGAATTTACCAATGTTACCTTGTTAACTGATAACACTATGATTGGCATTAAAAGAATGTATGCATGAAGTCATGAACTCATTACTTTATAATTTTCTCCCCATGACTAATCTAAATGGGTGTTTAAGGACCATACCAGGCCCTCTCACTTTTGAAGCAAGTATTGTACACTTACATATGCATACATGCTCAAAAACAATACATTGACTGTCAAAAGGGTGTATATTAACTTCCGATAAAATAAGAATTGTATTAATCCAATGAATTACGGTGTTCTATTTAAGAAGAAAGGCAAGGTTGATTATTATATTTTCTAGGGAACTGTTTAGGGGATTGAATTTCTATCAAGTTCTGGGTGGTACATGCTACTAAAGTGTTTGTGTTGTGTTTTTTTTTTTTTTTTTCAAGTTCCTTTTGTTAGTTCCTTCACTGATGAGGATTATGTCTGAGTAAGTGGGCATTCAATTACTAAACCTGATGTTTAACTCCTGTGTCTTTCCCATCCACGATCTACAAACCCTACCTAAAGCCATCCACACCTAGTTTCCCTCAACTGAAATACTGGGATAAAATTAGGGTGAAACCTTATGGGGGTTTTGAGATGCTAAGAAATGATTATATATATTAGACTCGTGGCACATATTTGGGACACAGTAGGTGCTCTATAAATGTTGATTTCTTTCAACTGAACATCACATCCCTCTCTAAAAGTATTGTAGGAAATTAGAGAAGAATTTAAACATTTTCTATCTTTATTCTCTTAGCTCCACTTAAAATCATGATTTTGTGTGTGTGTGTGTGTGTGTGCGTATGACCTTTCCCTAAAGTATTTTATTGCTGGCAAGAAATGATTTAATTAAAAATTAAAGTCAAAAAAGTCTCCCCTGGGATTCAAAGTGCTCCTGCTCTCCTCAGCATAAAACATGTTGGCTTTTCAACAGGATTACTGATGAAAAGAATCTGTTCTTCCTGCCAGAACAACCCAGCCAGGGCAATTCTTTACGAGGCAAGCGGTAGCCTTTTATTTGCGATTAGATATTTTGGTTTCAAAGTTCCCACTTTGACATGTACAGTGACTTAAGAGATTAAAATAAATCATTTAGGGATGTGGGGACATTTCCATTTCATCGGAAGATGTTCTCTGAACACAATTGAAGAATGCTACTGAGTTCTAGACTTACTGTTCTGATGCTGAAAACCTTAAAAGAGCAGTAGTCAAGTAAGGCTCCTTCTCTTCTGGACATCTTTGCACAGGCAGTACTACCACGGGTCTCTGACTCATTTTCCAGGTCTCCAGGCCAGACCCCTTCCTTACACCTTTTTGGGTGGGCACGTTCCACCTTTAGATAAGTTACTCCTGTCAACCAGGTTATGATTGAGACTGGGTATCCAGGCAACTAGAGGTTTCAATCATGGTGAGTGGTCAGAGGCGTGCCCCACTTCTCTCTCGGAACACCAGCTCATTTAATTTGCTGCTGTTTTTTTTTTAATACATTTTTATTTATTTATTTATTTTTGACAGAGAAAGAGAGAGAGAGAGAGAGAGAGAGAGAGAGAGAGACAGAGACAGAGACAGAGACAGAACTGAACTGGGGGAGCTCCCAATTCAGCATATGGCCCACGAGGGGATTTGATCCCCGGTCCCTGGGGCTACAAAATGAGCACTTAACCCACTGAGCCATCCCGGCTTCCCTTAATTTGCTGGTTTGGGGAGCACTTCTCAGGTGTCCCCAAGAACAAGTAATACATAGCATGACCGAATTTGTGAATCCTTATTTATTTGGCTACAACTCCCAGGCTGTTCATGCCCTATGACACCTCTTCTGAGCTCAGAGACCAAAGGAGGGTGTGGTGAATTTTTCCTTGTTTTTTTTTTTTCTAACGAGTCTTGGGGCCGGTGTGAGAAGCAGCAGGCCCACAGGTGCCAGTGGTGGGTCCTGAGTCGGTCAGTTGACCCATGAGCACACTTGATTACCAGCTTCCTTTTTAATCTAACACTGATGGCATAGGTCACATTATGACCAATTTCCCCATCCTATGAACAGATCTTCAGCCTCTGAATGAGATTTTTCTCAGCAGAGAATTTTCTCAGGTCTTTATCTTTTAACAGTGTCAGGACAAAGGGCATTGAGGCAGTGACGTATAGACAGCTGCAGAAAATACTCAGTTTTCCTGAGCACCCTGTGCAGCTGTTCTTAAAATTTGCAGAAACAGTACCATATTTTCCAGCGTATAAGACGACCGGGCGTATAAGACGACCCCCTAATTTTACAGTTAAAACATAGGTTTAGGCCTATATTCGCTGTATAAGACTACCCCCCACTTCCGAGGCTGTAGTCTTATACAGCGAATATAGGCCTAAACCTATGTTTTAACTGTAAAATTAGGGGGTTGTCTTATACGCCCGGTCGTCTTATACACCAGAAAATACGGTAATAGTTTCAGATGTACATAAGTGAGATATATTTATGCAAAGGTGTTTGTTTCATTCTCAACCAGATAGATGTTGTACCCTTTGGATGGGAAATAAGTTTCCTCTTATGCAGCAACTCTACTTTGTTAGTGGTGCCTACTTAAAGCCCTGTGTTGAGAAGGACCCTGAGGCTCAATTTTGGTTGAGCAGAACAGAGCGCTATAAATGACCAGGGCAGGATGAAATGAATGTAGACATGGGCAGTTTCACAAATGACCGGGCAGTGCTAGCAAATATAGTTTCATTAAATCAGATTCTTAAATACATTTTTTTAAAGAGTATTTTCTGTAATTTCAGGATGACAGGATAGCTCAACAGGTCCAGCACTTGCCTCGCAACTGTAAGGTCTGGAGATCGAATCCCAGATCTGGCTCGTGCAAACCCATATGCTGAACTGTCATATAGTTCAGTTTCTGCCCGCTACGGCCCCACATCCAACTGTGTGGAATGAAACTATGTCACAACTAATGCTGTACAACTATAGAGACTGCTCTGGATCCTTCTCCCTTTTTTCTGTCTCTCTCTCACCTTTCAAACAATAAAAAAAATCTTAAAAAAAAGAGTATTTTGTGTAATTCCTTAATTTCTCATATCAGAAACCAAAGCTCCAAATTCTTGAGTCACTATACTTCAAACTAGAAATAAAATTGACATCGCCTTTCCTCACTTTCTGTCCCCTGTCCTGTCATGCGCCTAAGGCTAGTGCACAGTGGTAAATTTCTCCTTGACAAGCAATTTTTTTTTTGATGCAAGATTTTTGTGTATGTAAAATGAGTTGGTTTTGTCCATAATAATGTTGTTAATAATACTATTCACCTCAACCTTGCAGAATAATTGCAAGGATTTAATATGTAAACCCATGTCAAGTACTAAGACAGTTCTGCATACAGTATTTTGGTTGTTATCACTACTATTGCTCAAAATTTCATTCTGGCTTTTTGACTACATGTATAAAATAGCGATAATGTCCACACTCCCAAATCTGAATTGGTAATTTTGTTTGTGCCCATAATCAGATATTTCTTGAATATAAGGTGAAATCTTCCTTTAACCCCCATCTCTTTTTTTAAACCAGTGGTCACGTCCCATCTTCTGCAGTTAATAAGAATGAAGTGGCCCAGTTTCTCATGTGCATTGTGGTTTCCACGGGCTTCCCTTTAATTCCACGTGAATATGGTTT
>PVKE010026227.1:0-22456 GCA_004027555.1 Craseonycteris thonglongyai
TCTCTCTGTCTCTGTATCTCTCTCTCTCTCTCTGTCAAAAACAATAAAAATAAAATAAATAAATAAATGCCAAATTCCTTAACCTTAATCCCAACTGCAAAGTCTTTTTCCCATGTAAAGTAATATAGACTCCTGTTCTGGGGACTGAAATGTAAACAACTTTGGGAGCATTCTATCATTTCAACCACAATGATAAAAATGAAATTAGAAGTTAGAATTCTCTCTTTTTTTAAGATTTATTTTATTGTTTTGACACAAGGAGACAGAGAGAAGGTGGAGGACCCAGAGCAGTCTTAATAGTTGTACATCATCAGTTTTTGACATAATTTTATTCCACACAGGTAGGCAGGGGGGCCACACAGGGCAGGAACCGGGCTGGTGGCCTCCCTCATGGGATGCATGCCTTCATGAGCTGGGGTCCAAAATGGTGGCTTCCCACAGGGGAAACTCACACCAGTGAGAACTGAATTGGGGGCCTCCCACATGGGAAGCACACCCTAGTTCAGCATACAGGTATGCACAGGCTGGGGCTGAAACTGGTACTCAATCCTCAGACCCTGGGGCTGCAAGGTGAATGCTTAACCTGCTGAGCCATCTTGGCATTTCCAAAATTAGGACTCTTGATGTTAATGAATGGTTATATCATAGAAGACATTCAATAAATATGAGATAAATAAATACAATAAACACATTAAAGAAAATTAGTCCTAGAATGCTAAGTGAAACAATAGGATTATGGTGGCTGTAATACAGTGATTGATTTCAATTGGACATAATTTCTACCTTTTTTATATTTAATTATACTTCAGCTTTTTAAAATGTTCACTTGATTTTTCTTTACTGGGACCCAACAATAGCATTCAATGTCTGAACAAAATGTAGGTAATTAATAGAAATTTAAGTCCAAAGCAGTGTGCATTTGACTAGAAAGACAAACCACTTTATCACCATGGAATAATGTCTCCTTTTTAAGGGAATAAAGTTGAGAAGCAAGAACAACTGCAGCTGTTTTTAAAATCTGATCAACAAAATTAAGTAGAATTTAAAATAAAACTTTAAAAATTTAGGGAAAATGTTACATTTTCTTAAGTTTTGTTCATTAATCTTCATCAACGTACTGATTAGAATGATATTTTAAAAGGTTTCTGAGAATAATTCTGTGTAAGGAGTGTTAATTACAAATCTTGTTGACTTTTTTAAAACAGCTTTCTTGAGGAGTAATTGACATACAATAAAATTAGTATATTTAGAATGTGAAATTTGATACATTTATATATATATATATATATATATATATATATATGAAACCATAATCACAATCAAGATAGTGCACATATCCATCATGACTAATATTTCCTCATACCTCTTTGTAATGCCTTACTACCATCCTTCCCAACCCCTCCGCTTTAGGTAATCATTGAGTTGTTTTAAATACCATAAATTACTTTGCACCTTCTAGAATTTTATATAAATTGAGTCATATGGCATTCACTATTGTCTGACTTCTTTCACTAAGCATAATTAGTTTTGGATTCACACATAGTATTGCTTCTATCAATAGTTTCAGTCTTGACAGACTAAAAACAGAAAACTAAGGACAGTCAAATTGGGTAAAGAAGGTAAGATGAGAAAGTTACTAGGTAGCATCCAAGAAATTCAAGATATATAAGAGAAATTTCTTAGACAGAAGTGGACTGATTATTATCTCTACTGAGATTTAAACATAGTCATATTAGCTTGAAGGATATCTAAAATAGTAGGCAATGAGGAATAGTAAGAGATTACAGAATGAACTGCATGGAATGGCCATGGGAAATGGCTTGGAGGAACACTGTGTCCCTGCCATGTATACCTCTAGAATTGAATCTGGTGAAATGAAAAAAGCTGGCAGGTCAGATAGGGAAAGGTCTCTAGGCAATGTTAAATAAAAACTCTCTTTCTCTATCTAGAGCAGCTGTGTCCAACTTTTTAGTTTCCCTGAGCCTCATTGGAAAAATAATTGTCTTCAGCCACACATAAAATACACTAACACTAACAATAGCTGATGAGCTATAAAAAAAATGTCTCAGAGAAATATCATGTTTTAAGAATTTGTGTTGGGCCTCAATCAAATCTGTTGTGGGTTGCAGATTGGACATGCCTGCTCTGAATCTTGACCTCCCAGCACCACACCCTCTCATGACATTGCCAGAAGTAGCACTTTCTCATGTCTGAGCCACCTCAATGCTATCATTGGCTGGGGGAGAGCTGAGATGACCATGCAAAATTAAAGGGTGTGGCTCCTCATATCCTGAAGAGAGGTTATACATGGAAATGGCAGGAAGCCTGGGGTAAATCCCTATTAAATTCAGTGTAGCTAAGGTGATCAGGAAACCACCAGAGCCTAGAACAGTTAAAGGACAACAATGCCAAGTATACCTGTGAACCCAGTTCCAGTTAGTGGCAATGTGAAATCACTCCATCTAAGCTCTTCCTCTTTTTCCCTGTAAGTCCCACTCACAACCCCTACCTGTACTGGCTTGGAACACATTCTCTCCTTACCTAGCCATTCCTTTTCACAGAATCCACCCTCCCAGCCAGTCCCATCTTCTTTCCCCAAAGCACTGCCATTCAGCAATCACCGTTTCCCTACCAGGTACAGAAGATACTGATGCTAAAAAAGATCCCTTCAAGGAAATTCAAGAAAAAAAAATCATTCTCAAATAATTACCACCCCTTTAAGAAAAACTAAGAGAACAATAAGACCAACCATTTTTATGGGTTAAATAAGACATGGAAAAAAAACTAGCAGACCAAGAAAAGGGCCACTAGAGAATTCCACCATTCCAAGTAATTCACTATGTGTAGTAAGTCCCTGAGACCTAGAACTGTCTGTTGTGTCTACAGAGGAGGCTGTGGAAAAATAAATGGTCAACAGCATAGGGAATAAATCTTGCACCAATAGTGTGTGTTTATGCTGATGATTAAAAGAAAATAAGATGTGAAAAGAAGATGTGTGTGTGTTTGTGTGTGTGTGCACAAGTTATCTGATGGTGTTAACAAAAATAAGAAAGGAAAAAAACAGGTACAGAAAAAGGTATGAAATGGGGTCCTGCAGGATTAGGAACCAGATTTATAGGTTCACAGATAGGCATATATTAGGAATAAGAGTTTTATAAGAACTGAGAAGTGAAGACAATTTTACCTGCTTAGAACTTTAACCAACATGTAAAGAGAAAAAGGGCTTGACATTTCTATACATGTGGTGGAGTGAATCCAGATACAGAGGTGTGATGTGAGTGTGGTGATAGTGCGGCTTACAAAAATAAGTCAGAAAAAAATTACCCCCATGCTACGTATCTCATAGCAGTACTTGTTGCATGTCACCATATTGTTGCATGTCATCCCGTGTTATAAGCAAATGACGATGTCTGAAGGATCAAAAATCTATCCTTACTAACTCACTGACAACACACTAAAGTACTAAAATAATGGTGTTTGGTGGCCACAAACCCAAAACTTATTCGATCACTTTATTAGGTACTTAGCTACATCTCAAACACTTAATTACTTGGTTAGATCTTAGAAAACTGGGGGTGGAACAGTGACCCATCAAGGATGCAGTAGTGGAAGTGGTCTACACTCCACGCAGGTGATAAAGGGGAGTACTGTTTACAAATAATTTTAATAAAAAAATAAAGCTGAGTCATAGCTGCTCTTATTGTTAGTCCAACCTCCATTTTCTAGCATTTTTAATAAAGCCAGTGAATAAAAATTCCCCACTATCCCCAAAGAATGACTTTTTATGTTTGTGTGCTTGGTGTTCATTAAGTTTCTTATACCTATGAGTTTAATGTTTTCTTCAAATTTGAACAAAATTTACCCACTATTTCTTCAGACATTTTTTGTCAACACGCCACCCATCCCCAACCTTCAGAAATCCTTCAGAGACTCTATTTATACATATATTAGACTACTTAGACATGTTTCACTGCTTCATTATTCACTTTTTTTAATCTCTTTTATCTGTTTAATTTTGAGTAGTTTTTATCTTGCTATGGTTCAGGTCCATTAATCTTTTCTTCTGCAATATCTAATCTTGTATTAATCCTATTCACTGTATTTTCAGCTTACACGTTGTACTTTTTGTCTGTAGAATTTTGATTAGAGTATATTTTTAATCATCTGTATCACTATTTAACTTTTGAAACATATAAAATATAGTTATAATAAATGTGTTAATGTCCTTGTCTATTAATTCTAACATTTGTATTCATCCCAGGTTGATTTCTATTGATGAACTTATTTTCTCCAAATAATATTATTCTGCTTTGCATGTCTGGTCATTTTATATTGGATGCCAGATGTGAATTTTTTCTTGTTGGTTACTGATAGTTTTATATTTCTATAGATGTTATTATGCTTTGTTCTGTGATGCAATAGTTTTTGGAAACAGATTAATATTTTTGTACCTTGCTTTTAAGATTTTCTAGGTGGGACTAAGACTGTGTTCAGTCTGTGGTTAATCCCCAGTACTGAGGAAAAATCCTTTTGTGTAATCAACAAAAAAGGTCCATAAATGTTCAGGTTTTTCAATATGGTTGATTGGAATAAGATCCATGTTAGCATTAGGTAATGATTTCTCTTTGCTCATGGTTGTTTTTGTTGTTGCTTTTTTGTTTGTTTCTGTTTGTCTGGGTTTTTTGTGGTTCTTTTTTTGTTTTTGTTTTTTGTTTTGTTTTGTTTTGTTTTGTTTACCTGAGCCTGGGTTAGTTTTCTCTCACACATGCTCTGATCAGTAATCTCCAGAACACTTGAGACAGATTGCTTGCAGATCTATTGAGTTCTTTCTCTGTACTGTTCTCTCCTTTCTGGTATTCTGTTCTATGAACACTAGCTGCCTTGGTTATGCCAGACTTTCAACACAATTGATTTAACTGTGTGATTAAAATCTGACTTCATCTGACTCAACCTGACTTGCAGGTTGAGAATTCTTACAAACCAATTAGGTGGGATAGCTGTAGGGCTCACCTTATTTATTTCTAACCTCTCAGGGATTCTTATCCTTCATTGCCTGAAGGCCAGTGTCTTAAAAAACTTTGTTTCATATACATTTATTACATTTTGGTTGCTTCAGGAGACAGGATAAATCCAAACCTGGGATACTCGTTCTTATTCATAAGGAGAAATTTCAAGTCACAACAAGTACCATTTTGTTGTTGTTGTTGTTGTTTAGTGCTAATTTTGATCTTCAAATAATATAAATGATATAAACTATTATATGTCAGGCATTTCATATACATATTACTGAACCATCATAACAATTTCACATAGTAGGCATTAATGTTATTTCCACTGTTCAGATGAGGTAGTTGAAGATTAGTGAGGTCAAGCAGCTTGGTCAAAATCATATACCCAGTAAGTAGAAGTTGACCTAAAACTTAATTCAGACCTGTCTGAAATCAAAATTTCTGATCTTAACAGTTTCACTATCCTTTTGTGACTGTCAACATACCCATAATATTTTTTCATTATCATTAATACAAAGACAATCATTATTATTTTTATAGTATTTAGTAATATGGTTATTTTTTCTCTCATGCAGACTGTAGAAGAGCTTATTAAGCCAAGAATAATTAACACACCAGAGATATCTGATGCATTTGGTTCAGATAAATAAATCTAAATATCATCTTGTCAAGTCTAAATACCAACATTTGTGTGTGCAGCTTCCAACAACACGACCTTTGAAAACTTGTTTTTCTTTCATTGCAGAAGATACAAGATATGTGGGAGTAACAGAATGCTGAATGCTGAGTAGTGCCAAATTCAGGTAAAACAGTTTGAAAAACACAAGTACCATTTTAAAGCTGCACCTAGGGCTTAACAATTGTGCCATTTTATTCACAACAAGTTACCCAGAGTCAGTATAAAACTTTATGCTCTCAAATAAAGTTGTTTGATTGGAGCTGGCAACTGTCACCAAACTAACTGGTTCCAAAGCTCCAACAATGTGGAGTGGTTAACGGAGCCAGGGATTTGAAGACGTAGATTATTCAAGGGCTCATCAGAAACTGAAAAGTTAGCATTGGTAAAGCAAGGTCTGGCATGCAATCTGAGGAGTTTAGGCCCAATGCCCAGTTGTACCTATCTGTTATGTGTAAACAGCCCACTAACCATATGAAGGAAAACATGTGCACCTAGTTCCATCATTTTGTGACTGGAAATGAGAAGAACAAAGAGGAGGGACGATGTCTTCTACCCTCCAGGCTATTCTCAACACTGCTTCAAACATCATCTTTCTAAAATATGAGCCTGACCATTTACTTTCCTAGACAAAAATTTTAACTGTTTTTTTTTCATGCCATATAAATGCTTTTATGGTCTGGCATCTCTTCTCATTTAATCTCTTATCATTAACTCATGTCATGCCATATTAAACTTACTGCTGTTCTCTAAATGCACCATGCTGTTTTATACCAACATACCTCATTTATCTTCTCTAACTTTCCTTAGAACGGCCTGCCCTCCCCACCCCTCACTATCCTTCAATTGACAGATTAAGAATCTCTCCCATTTGGTGCACATGTCTTTGACTTGTTCAAGTAAATGCTATCACTTCCTCTTTATTCTAATCTTGCATCTTACTTTAATTATTGCATTTGTCATAATGTATCACACATATGTATGTATTTGCCTATCTCATCTATTATACTGTTAGCTCCTGGGGCCAAAGAATATATCCTCCACCATGTTGGTCAGGACTAATAATAGATAAGTAAGTTAGCAAAAAAAGAAAATTTGAGGGAAGATAGAAAGAATAAACAAACCAGGAAAGGGTATTCTTGAAAAGATTAAGTTCTGATAGTATTAAAATGGATGCTAAAAACAGAGAGGCACTATGTTAACTATCAAGGGGAAAAATGCGAGAAGTTATCCAGATAATTGTGGAAACATATCTGCACCATTAGATTAATGGGAAGACTGCAAAAAATATTTTAACTTAGTCTTCATTGAGTCTCTTTCTTCATTTTATTTATCTTTGTGTGAAACCACATTTTTTTGAAGTTTTATTTTATTATTTTGACAAAGATATAGAGACAGAGACAGAGAGACAGAGAGAAGAGGAAAGGCCCAGAGCAGTCTCCATAGTTGTGCCTCATCAGGTTTCGACGTGGTTTCATGCCACACAGGTGGGCTAGGGATTTGCAGGGCGGGAACCACTCCACTACTAGCTGGGGGCCAAACCAGGGGTCTGCCACATAGGAAGCTCATCCCAGAGAGAACCAAACTGGGGACCTCCCATATTGGAAGTTCACTGCAATTCAGCATATAGGTCTGCACAGGCTGGGGCCAGGACTAGGGCTCAATCTTCAGACCCCAAGGCTGCAAAGTGAACACTTAACCTGCTGAGCTATCCTGGCTTCACCACACATTTTTACCTACATTGGCAGTATGGAGTAAGAAATTATAGGGGAAATTTTAATTAGATGACAGCATACATAGAGTCACTCTTAAATAAATCCCAAATATGTTAATAACTGAATGTAAATAAGAATATAAGTTGGTGAAGCCTGGATGGGTCAGCAGTTTAAGCACTCAATTTGAGGCCCCAGGGTCTGGGGATTGAGTCCTGGCCCTAGCTCATGCAGGCCCATATGCTGAACTGGGGTGTGCTCCCCATGTGGGAGGCCCCCAATTTGGTTCTTGCCAGGTTGAGCTTCCCGTGTGGGAGGCCCCTGGTTCAGTCCCCAGATCACAGGGCATGCCTGCCAAGTAGGAGGGCCCTAGCTCGGTTCCCACCCTATGTGGCCTCCACCCACTTATGTGGAATGGAACAATGTTGAAAACTGATGACGTACAATTGTGAAGACTGCTCTGGGCCCTTACCCTTCTCTCTATCGCTCTCTGTCTCTGTCTCTCTCTGTCTGTCAAAAACAATAAAATAAATATTTTACAAAACAATATGTCAATAAGAAATTGCTGATTTAATATATCATTTGGTATGAAGTTTTTATGACATTGAGATCACTGTTGTCTTCACTTCCAAGAGGTCACAACAAATTGTTATTGTCAGCTTCAGACAGTGGGTATTTAGCAAGCATTCAATACTAAGAAAAATATGGAAGCCCATGGGTTGTGACTAGGATGATTATAAAATCAAGAAATAAAAAACACATTTATAACAGAGACCCTAAAAGAATTTAATTACCAAATTTTTACTTAATAGATGAGAAAACTCCACCATAGTAATGTTAACTAACCTACCCAAAACCATACTGTGAATTGACAGGAAAGTAGAAGCAAGAACTTGGGCTTCCTGATTCTGAGTCAAGAATACCTCTTACCATGGATAGGATGGTATACTTAGTATACACAAAAATATTTCTTCCATCACAGCATTTCCATAAGCAAATGCCTTAAAAGCACCTTGTATTTAATGTGAATTATTGAGGTGAGCAAGATGCAGAACAATGAGGAGTGGTAGGCAAGAGAATGAAGTACACAGTAAATATCTCATGTAAAAGGGGCAGCCATTATCTAATGGTTTCCATATGGGAATGTGGAGCCAATGTTTCATAATCCTCTGATTATTAAGAAAAGCCAGAAATCCAGATACTAATGTATTATCTCTTGATGACAATTAAACATATTTCTTCATTTAAATATTGAATAGACCACTTTTTTTTTTATATTGTCACTGAACCAGTGTATAAATGTAATATCAGAGGAACACGCTTGACAATGAGTAATGTTAATGTATCAAAATTTTAATCTTTGGGGAAGCCAGAATGACTCAACAGGATGAGCATTTGCCTAGCAACCATGAGGACTGATGATCAAATCCCAGTCCTGGCTCATACAAACCCACATGCTGAACTGCCATGTAACTGGTAACAACTGGGATGGCAGTGAATGTTCTCACTTACCATGCAGGAGACCCCTGGTTTGGTGTCCACCCCATGTCGCCCCACATCCACATATGTAGAATGAAACTATATCACAACTAATGATGTACAACTATAGGGTCCTGGGTCCTCCCACCTTTTCTCTCTCTCTCTCACCTTCTCTCAAACAATAAAATAAATATTAAAATTTTTTAATCCCTTACAAGCTCCAAAAGTGCCACAGTGCTAAAGTGACCACCATAATTATTACGATATAAAATTATATGACATATTTACCATACATGTATTATATTATGATATAAAATATTTCCCCTTAAAAAATACTTTACTTTAGATTTCCTTAGTGAAGTGCTCTAATATGTTCAAAATAGAATGCTATTTTGTGAAACAACTGATATACAGTTTTAGTACTACATATACCGTCTAAATAGAAATACATCTGCACTTTCCAATAATAATTTTGATTTGACATTAGCATTGTACAGTCCTAAATTTGTTTTTTCTCTTTCTATCAATAATAAAAGCATCTATATTTCAACTTTTGTTTTTAAATATAAAACATCCTATATTTTTAAATTTATAATTTCCTAATACATATTGTGTTCAAATATTAGCTGAAAGTACAAAATGTATGAAATGTGTGGAAATTTAATTGTAGTGTAACCAATTGAATTATAGAGATCAGTGGTTCTCAATTTAGGAGTTTCCCTGACTTTCAGGAACCCTGAGGTCAAAATCATTTTCATAATTACATAAATACATTATTTTTTCTTTTTCACTATGTTGACATTTAAAATTTTTTTTAAGATTTATTTTATTGTTTTTGACAGACTCAGAAAGAGACAGAGAGAAGGGAGAAGGCCTAGAGCAGTCTCCATAGTTGCACATCATCAGTTTTTGGAATGGTTTCACTCCACACAGGTGGGCGGTGGCCACACAGGGCAGGAATTCGGCAGGGTCCTCTGGCATGAAAGGCATTCCCCCTCAAGCCAGGAGCCAAACTTGGGAGGGGAAAACAAAGGTGGGGACCTCCCACATGGATAGCACACCACAGTTCAGCATATAGTTCTGCACAGGCCGGGGCCAGAATTCAACCCTTGGTCCCCGGGGCTGCAAAGTGAGCACTTAACTGACTGCACCATTCCGGCTTCCCCCTATGTTGATATTTTTGATGATGATTCAAAAGTAATGGTAGGGGAAACTTTTGGCACCTTAACATAAACCAAGTCAGTGCCACCAGACTATTTATCCTTGCCTTCTTCACTATCATACTCATGAAAGAAAAAAAACATTGCGAATTTCACATAAGAATGTCCCAATGAAGCACTAAAAATGTTTATTTTTATTAAATCTCACCCTTTGAGTACAACCTTTTTAACATTCTGTGTAACAAAATGGGAAGAATGCATAAAGCCTTCCTGCCAAATGATGAAATATGATGGTTGGCTTAGGAAAAACACTGGTGTGATTGAGCTGCAAGCTAAACTATCTGTATTTTTGTGTGAAACACCATTTTAACTTGAAAAGTGAGTGACAAAATGTTGTCATTCAGACACTTTTTTTTTTTTTTGGAAGTGAAAGAAATAAGCCTATCACCTCAAGGAAAACTGATAGTATTAGGTTGGTACAAACATAATTGCCATTTTTGCATTGTTAAAATTTGTCATTTGATATTGAAATACATTGTTAAATAACTGTGATCATCTTATATATCACTTTAATGCACATTTCATGCTCTATTTACTTATTTTTATTTTGTTAATGACTTGTTACTTGCTGTTTATTTAGTATTTAATTTAGACTATGGAAATTATGTTAGACAAAAAGCAAATTAGAGCAATTTTCTTATCTAAGTTCAAAATGTGTCATAAAGCAGAGACAACTTACAACATCAACAATGAATTTGATGTTTTCAAAATCTTTCCATGAAAACATCTTATTAAGCAAAATAACTCAGACTGAAAGAATCAAGAAATATATGACCTCAATTATAGGTGGAATATAGAACTGAAAGTAACAAAGAAACAAAAACTCATGGACACAGTCAATAGTTTAGTGGCTACCTGAGGGTAAGAAGGGAGGTGAGTAGGAGAGCTGGGGTGTGGGATTTGGGAGGGGGATTCAAATATATGGTGATGGAAAGTGAGCTCATTCTGGGTGGTAAGCACATAATGCGATGTATTGACAATGTAATGTAGAACTGTACACCAGGAAGCAATGTAATTGTTGTCAATCAATGTCACAGCAATAAATTTAACAATAAAAAAAACAACACAGATTTTGGCCCAGGAACTGTTAACAAATGCACAGTGCAGTGGTGGTTCAAGAAGTTTTGCAAAGGAAATGAGAACCTTGAAGATGAGAAGCATAGTAGCCGGCCATCAGAAGTTGACAATGACCAATTGAGAGCTATCATCAAAGTTGATTTTCTTATAACTACACGAGAACTTGCCCAATAACTCAATGTTGATCATTCTATGGTCGGTCAGCATTTGAAGCAAATTGCAAAGGTGAAAAAACTCAGTAAGTGGGTTCCTCATGCACCGAAAAAAAAATCCAGAAGTTGTCATTTTGAAGTGTTGTCTTCTCCTATCCTATACAACAACAAACCATTTCTCAATCGGATTGTGACATGAGATGAAAAGTGGGTTTTATATGACAACCAGCAATGCCGACTCAGTGGTTGGACCACGAAGAAGTTCCAAAGCACTTCCCAAAGCCAAACTTGAACCAAAAAGAGGTCATGGTCACTGTTTGCTGGTCTGCTGCTGGCCTGATCCACTACAGCTTTCTGAATTCTGGTGAAACCATTGCATCTGAAAAGTATGTTCAGCAAATCGATGAGACACATCAGAAACTTTAAGGTCTACAGTCAGCATTGGTCAACAGAAAGGGCCCAATTCTTTTCTATGATAATGCTCTCCCGCAGATCATGCAACCAATGCTTCAAAAGTTGGATGCATTGTGCTACAAAGTTCTGCCTCATCCACCATATTCACCAGACCTCTTGCCAACTGACTACCACTTCTTCAAGCATTTTGTCAACTTTTTGCAGGGAAAGTGCTTCCACAACCAACAGAATGCAGAAAATGCTTTTTTGGAGTCCATCAAATCTTGAAGCATAGATTTTTACACTACGGAAATACACAAACATTTCTTATTGGCAAGAATGTGTTGATTGTAATAGTTTTTATTGTGACTAACAAAGATGTGTTTGAATCTAGTTATAATGATTTAAAATTCATGGTCCAAAACCACAATTACTTTTGCACCAACCTAATATTTGTTACCGATGATAAAGTTTGAGCTTTCAAACAAAAAAATAGAATTTTGTATGACTTGAAGTTGCCTTATAAGTTTGATAGTTTCCGAATTCTTAGACACTTCTGATAAGACTTATGATTATATTGATGAGTGTGATGTTTTCTTGTTGTATTGTCCCTTTTATTAAAATGTAATATCCATCTTTATGTTTTATTATTATTTTTTATGCTGATGTCTTTTTCATCAGAAATCAGTATGGCCACTCCAGCTTTTCTCTGACTGCCATTTGCCTGGAGTATTGTTTTCCATTCTTTTACCCTGAGTCTATGTTTGTCCCTGTGGCTGAGGTGTGTCTCTTGTAGGCAGGATATGGTTGGATTTTGTTTTTTAATCCAATCTGCTACCCTGTGCCTCTTTATTGGTGAGTTCAGTCCATTTACATTCAGGATGATAATTGATATATGAGGATATCCTGTATCCATTTCTTCTTTCCTTTTTATATTTTTGTTGTCCCAACTTTTCTCCATTTATTTTGATTTTTTGATTCAGTTTGAATAGCTTCCCTCAGTATCTCTTGGAGTGCCGGTTTTGAGCTGGAGAATTCCCTCAGCTTCTGTATATCTGTAAAGGCCTTAATTCCTCCTTCATATCTAAAGGTTAATTTTGCTGGATAGTTCATTCTTGGCTGGAAATTTCTCTTTTAATATTTTGAAGATTGGGCTCTACTCCTTCCTGGCTTGCAGAGTTTCTGCTGATAAATCTGGTGACAGACTGATAGTTTTTCCTTTGAAAGTTATATTTTGTTTTTCCCTGGAAGCTTTGAGGATTCTTTCTTTGTCATTGGTTTTTGTTATCTTCAGAACAATATGCCTTGGAGATCTGCTAGGGTCTAGGTAGTTAGGGCTTCTGTTTTCCTCTTTTATTTGGGGCTGTAATTCTTTCCACAGGTTAGGGAAATTTTCCTTCATTATTTGTTTTAGTAGACTCTGAGAAGATTTCATCTCGCTTTCTTCTGGTACCCCTATTATTCTAATATTCTTCTTTCTGATGGAGTCAGAGAGTTCTTGTAGGGCTCTTCATTTCTCTTGATTCTCATTTCCCTTTCTTCTTCCCTCTGTGACATTTCCATGTTTCTATCTTCGATTTCACTCATCCTTTCCTCTAGTTGGTCAGTCCTGTTTCCTATGCTGGTCAGTTCTTTTTTCTGCTCTCTCATGATGCTTTTCATTTCAAGGAGTTCTTTTTGGTTCTGCTCTAGCTTCTCAATTTTATTGGTAAAGTATTCATTTTGCTCAGAAAAATTTTTGTTGTGGTCATTTAACTGTGTCTGGGTACTTTGCTAGCATTGAGTGAGCTCTCTGAATGTCTTGAGTATTACAGCCCTGAATTCTGTTTCACTTAGGTTTGATTTCAAGTGTGCAAGCTCCTTTACTAAAGAATGCCCCAGATCTTCTGGAGGGGGTTTGGATTCTGAGGTGTGCATTGTGTTTGATGTGGTTCTTTTTGCTTTAAGCATGAGTGTGTTTTCCCTCTTGGGGCTTGCCTATCAGATGGGCTTCTCTTTATTTTTTTCTTTTGGGCTCAGGTGTGGGAGGAGGAAATTTTGGGAGAGGGTTGGGGGGAGCAGAGAGCTTCTGTGTCCTGGGGCACTTCAGTTTGCTGTCTTAGCTGTTAGAAAGTAGGGTAGTGAGGGTGTGGCCGGGGGTGGGGGCATGTGAGTAAGAGCTAAGGCTGAGACACAATAGCAGATTCCTCTTTCAGCAGGGGGGCTGGTGTTTCAGTGCTGGTGGGGCACAGGAGCTCCGGTCTTTCTCTCCTCTGTCTGGCTGCTTCTCCTTCAATCATGTCTGTGATCTGCACCCCCAAGGCAATGCTTGGATAGGCTGGGGCTTGGCAGAGGCCCTGGTTGGCTGCGGAGTCCCGCGCATGGGCAATGACGCCATGGCATCCCTGTCGGCAGTCCAGTTGTGCGAGCGGGCAGCAGCGCCCCAGCAGCCTGGTGGGTGGGGTGCCGAAAGCCCCGTTGCGCACCAGGAGCAGGCAGCAGTGCCGCAGCAGCTCAGTGGGCAGGGCGCCGAAAGCCAGTCTCGCACGCAGGCAGCGGCACTGCAGCGGCCTGGTGAGCGGGGCTCCAAAAGCCCGGTTGCACACTCGCAAGCAGGCAGTGGTGCTGTTGGCAGCCCACTGCCCAAAGCCAGTCTCACACGCAGGCAGTGGTGCCGCAGTGGCCTGGTGGGCGGGGTTCCAAAAGCACAGATGTGCGCACTCCGGGGTGCAGCAGTGGCCCAGTGGGCGGGGCGCCAAAAGCCCTGTGTGCACAGGCTGTAGCTTGGGCAGCAGCTGTTCTATGCTCCCGGCTCTGTTGAGACTACCAGATTCACTCTAAGCATGTCTAATGCAGCTATGCCCATTCAAGCCCCAGCCCTCACTCCAAGAGCCCTGTCTTCAGAAGGCGCTCCCTCACAGTCAATCTCCCCCATAAATCAGGGGTGCTGATCTGTTGTAGGCTGGTGCCCTGCTCTCACCCCGCCCGCTGGGAAATACAGCCACCCTGCTCCACAGTCCCTGTTCCACTTTAGGCTCTGTGATCTGATCAGGGCACTGTGTGCTGTCCCTTGAGATCGGATGTTAAATTGTCCATAGTCTTGTGGGGATTCCACGCTCCCTAGGTCTCGGCTTCCAGCCTGCCCTTGATCCAGTTCCACTTTGACCATAGTCCTCCAATCTCCCTTTGTTTTTGCCAGCCCGGGCCGCGCTCCGAGTCTCTGTCTCCGAACCGGTGCTTCCCCTTACCTCTCCTGCTCTCCCCTTTTTTCTCTAAACTTTGGGTGTTGTTCTGCATTGTGTGGTTCTCTTAGTTGAGGTTGCTTCTCAGGGTTTCCCCCGTGGATTCTCCTCTGTTCACAAGTCCCTTCCCAGGCAGTTATCAGTGTTCTCCTCTCATGCTGCCATCTTTTTTCCCAACATTTTAATTTTTTAATGTTCTCATATAACTAATCCACTGCGAATTTATTTTTTGATATGGTGTAAGTTAAAGACTCATGTAAATAAATTTGCATCAGTAGTTATGTTTGAATGATCAATTCCACCACCACTGGCTAGTAATATAACTTCTAAGATATATCAAGTTTCTACATATAAATAAATTGTTTTTAGTTCTGGGTCATCTATCATATTTTCTCTTTGCCTAGCATCATTCCAGGTAGTACACAGTTTTTTGATTCATAATTGCTGAATCCATATTAATACTAAAGAGTCATTATTTTAATCATAAAGATTTATAAAGATGAATAAAGAAATCCATGTACTAGTGTGTTTATCACATCATTTTTAATAATAGAAAAATAAAAATTTTATGGAATGAGTTTAACAATAAAAGATTGATTTTAAATGAACATTATATTCAGACCATGAAATAATGTGCCCTTTTTGAAATCTAACCAACAGACATAATCTTACTGACATGGAAATACGCTTACAACATGCTAATTGGAGGGGAAAAAACCTTAGGTTACAATAATAAGATAAAATTCATTTTAAGATATTATGTTACAACATACACAGAGAAAAGCATCTGAAATAATGAACACTAAATTGGTGAAATGTGGTTATTTTCTTTTTCTCTCTTATTTTTATTTTCTCATTATTTAAAATATCTTCATAGGAAATTTTTTAAATTAGTCTATTAATCTCAGCCATTGTATCATAACCTTAAAGGGTGAATATATTACTTAATATTTAATGAACTTCACTGGGAGAGTCAGTGTAGTAGAATGAATGTTTGTTTTGAGGCCATACAGACTGTAGCTCAAATTTTGATTCTAGTATTTTCTGGTTATGTGTTCATGTGTTATTTCTGAGCCTTAGTTTCTGCATCTATAAAATTGTAATAATTCATTAAATTATTACATGGATTACATTAAATAGTATATGCAAACCAAATATCACAATGCTTAGTATATTGAAAAATAATGAAATGTAGTAGTTATTGTTACTAATGATATACAGTACTCAAATCATACTTCAGAATCCACTGGGAGGACACCATATTGTGAAAAATAATGTAATATCCAAAATGGAAATGACAAAATAACATGGAACAAGCTTGTCCAACCTGTGGCCCATGGAATGCATGTACTAAAGACATATTTGAATACAGACCAACACAAATTTGTAAACTTAAAAAACCTTATGAGGTTTTCTTTGTGACTTTTTAAATTTTTTTTAGCTTATCAACTTATCATTAGTGTTAGTGTTTTTTATATGTGGCCCAAGACAATTCTTCCAATGTGGCCCAGGGAAGCCAAAAAGTTGGACACTCTTGATGTAGATAGAGTATCATATCAGAATTGGTTATGATAACGATATTGTCTTAAATTGTATTTTCAACGTAATTATCCTCAACAGACAGTAAAGTAAAATGACAGTTCTAGTGGAGATATTCTTCTTAAGAATATGTCTCCAGAACAAGTGTTAAGAAAATCTACCTTTGTTAGTGTTTGTACCTATGAATATACTTGTAATCAATTTGGCTTGTTGTTGCATTGCTCCACAATATAATAACAGCGCTCAATACATTTTGATTTGAAGAGCATGTTGATGATTTATGACATTGAATCACTTTGGGGCAAGTTTCAGGAAATAGGACACTAAAAAGTTCATGTTTTTTAGCTAAAATTTACTCTGCTATAATTTTAATAATAAATCATTGTGGAACTTACCAAAAGTTCAAAGGCAGATTTTTCTGTGGTTACCATAGTGAACAGCAAAGAACTTCAAGATTAATTGCAATCCATTTTAAAATAAAGCTGTGTTATAAATTGTATAATTATATACATAACATTTTAATTTTTTGTCAATATCTAGGGAATTTGGTGTGTTAATAAATATACATATGCACATAAATAAAGGATGACAAATTCACCTTGTGTGAGGATTAATATAAAGAGCCATGCAAAGTTATTTTTTAAAAAGAAACAGAATTTACCTGGTTTTTAATTATATTCAGAAAGCAATGAAAAACACACACACACACACACAAAAAAAATACCTTTTAAAACACTGAAAACATTTATGTAATGGGAAGCTATGTTTCAGGTATAAAGAGCTGGATCTAGCATTGCACTTGTCTATAGAAGACATCAGTAGAATCTTGACCTTGCCATCTACACCCTCATTCTGTGGTTCCCGATTATCGTATATCCACATTTTCTTATTTAGAATTTCTCTTTTGTTTTGACTGATACTGAACATTCATTACTTTTCTAAAAGTTCCCTCAAAATAAATGCTCATGTTTTCCATTCTCCAACTACTCAAGAAATGATATTTTCATCCTACTTCTGGATCATTAACCCACCATGCTTATGTAAACTTATTTATTTATTTGAAGCTTATGACATTAAACTGTACCAACTTCTGAATATCCTTGTGTTATTTTTTAACCTACTAACTTGACTAGTCCCCTAATTCAGAGATCAGAAACCCACAGCCCATAAAGCAAATTCATTCTGCTTTATTTTGGAAATAAAGTTTTATGGGAACACAATCATGGTTGTTCACTTAATGTATTAATAGTGTCTATAACTGCTTTTGCACTACAACAGCAGATTTGACTAATTGAAACAAAGACCATATGACATGCAAAACTTAAAATATTTACTATCTAGCCTTTGACAGAAATTTGCTCATATTGAAGTATTCAGTATATTCTCATACTTATCCCTTTTGTAAGCCCTGTCATCCTCTTTCATGAATTTAAAATTATCCAAACAGCACTTCTTAGAGTCTTGATATTTTTGTTGTCTAAGACTATCATTTCTACTCTCCTCCAGTAATGTTCCCCATGATCATTCCCTCGTGATCATCCCCCAGATCTTGTCAACACCTGAAACTGCTTCATTTCTCTAATTTTAAACTCAAATACCTCTCTTTTTCCACAAATACACTGATTTTTTTTCTTATGGAAAATACTGTAGAAACAGATGTGAGGGATACCCACATAAAAGCTATACATGTCTTCATGTAATAAAGAAGTACATACCAATGGGGAATAAAAAGGGCAACACAAAGATAGAATTTGAGGACTGTTCAGATTTTGAGAAATAGAGAAACCATGAATAGATCCTGGGAAGGAAATATCTGAGAACTAAGAGGAGGCCTAAGGTAATGCAGTATTGTGGAATCCATGGGAAGGTAGCTGACAAGAATAAGATTGTCAATAATGTTAAGTTATGCAAAGAAGGAAAAATGCATATGTATAGTTGTAGAAGAGTAGTGTATATGTAACATAACAATGGATATAATGTCACCCGGATACAAGTATATCAGCTCATGTCTTCTCAAAAGTCTCTTCCTTGTTGATCAATGGCATGCATTTATTGTACAAAACTATTAATATTTTTCAGGGGATATATATTTTTAAGAATAATAAAATTATAATCTATAATCTAGCAGTGGTTCTGAAATCACACATTTGAATAAATATACCTTATGGCAAAACATGAATAACAATAAACAAAGGCACACATATGAATTCTAAGCAGTAAGGTGTATCTTTATATTTGGTAGCCTGTTACCAAAACTAAAGGCAAAAGAGTAATAGTAAAATGGAACAGAACTTGTTGGTCTAAAGCCTCTAAATCATCCTATGTGAATCATCATTCTATTCCTCACTTACCTCAAATTCTTTCCCTTAGGATCCGCAACAGTAAAATGGTGATATTCTGAAATGACCAGCTCACAGACCACTTCTCTGCATAGTGGTAAAGTTGCTTAGTTTTCTTAATGTGCAGAATCCTTTGGAATAAAAAAAGAGAAGCGGTACAGAAACATGGTAAAGGCAGCACACATTCTTCCAGTGGGCATTTGTTGAGGGCCTAGTATATGGCAGTCACTCTACTTTGTAGGGAGAGAGGCAACCACCTCAGTGCAAAATACAAATTAGAGAAAACAGAAAATGCAAGTTTGGAAAAATGCCAAGTAAATCTATGATTTGCTTTCATTTGTACAGGGGATTTAAGGAGGATTTGCTTCTAAGTTTAATAGAAACTGATAATTATTTATGCAAATAATAATAAAAATATTAATAATACCATTGGATCATGAAGTATTTAGCTACCTGTGAATAATCAGATGCCACCTCTGAAGGTCCTGATCTCTCATATATTGGATAGAGAGGGAAGCCGGGATGGCTCAGCAGGTTGAGTGTTCATTTTGTATCTCCAGTGTTCGAAGATTGAATTCCGGCTCCCACTGTGCAGACCTATATGCTAAACTTGGGTGTGCTTTCCATGTGGGAGGCCTCCAACCCGGTTCCCACCCTGCATCACAACCCACCTGTGTGCAACAAAACTATGTCAAAAATTCACAACCTGCAACTATGAAGATTGCTCTGGGCCCCTCCCCCTTTTCTCTCTGTCTCTCTGTCTCTGTCACACTCTGAAAAAAACAATAAAGAAAAAATAAATCTTTAGGATAGAAAGAGTTAAAAGGAGTGCTTCAAAGAAGTGAGACACATAAATTGAAAGCAAATATCATAAATCCATATCAAATCTCTTGCCTAACTTAATTCAGCAATAGAAGCTAGACAAAGAACTATAACTCTCTGTTGTCAAATAAGTCACAGGAAAATGGCTGTGCTTTGGTGGAAACACGGGACCTCTAGAAGGTCTGAAAATAAAGATCCGGCTTTCAATAAAGGATCAAGTAGTGAGAGGACATGTAGAAAGGAGCTGGGCCAAGATGGGGTCAGGGGTCAGAGGAAGATGTTGATAACTTGAAAAGAATTTTCCTAGCTTTTTGGAAGCATTAGCTAGATAAGTAAATGTTTATGTGAGGATTGAGGATACCTGTACAAAGTAGAGACAATCAGTTGTCATTAGTGTCAAAGTCCATATAGATATATAATTCATCTGAATCTTACCAAAGTCATGCCAAAGAATCAAATGAACTCCAACATACAGACTCCTTAAGGACTTAGTGATCATTTATTGACTAGTACTCAGTGTGTCAGAATGGAAACAAGGGGCTGACAATTTCACAGAACAACCACTGCAGTAAGGCTGATTTCAGTTAATTATACTTTTTTTCTTGTTAGCTTTTCTTTTTTTGAGTTTTTATTGAAATGCAATGCATGTACAGAAAAGTTTGCATATAATAAGTGGAGATCTCAATGATTTTTATGTTCCAATAACTTTTCACAGAATAAACATACTCATGCAACCAACAAACAGATCAGAACACAGAATATTACCAACTCCCCAGAAGTTTTTTTATTGCTCCTTTCAAGTGTATAATAATTAAACTGTCTTTTTTTGACACACAAAGATAGACAGAAAGAGCCAGAAAGAAGGGGGAGGGCCTAGAGTAATCTCTATGGTTGTACTTCATTAGTTTTCAATACAGTTTCACTCTACTGGTGGGCGTGGGGCTGCACAGGGCAGGAACAGGACCAGTGGCCTCTCATGCCCCGGCAAGAAATGAACTGAGGGCACACCCCAGTTCAACATATGGGTTTGCACTGGCTAGAGCCAGGATTCAATCCTTGGACCCTGGGGCTGTAAAGCTAGCGCTCAAGCCCCTGAGCCATCCCAGCATCCCCTAAACTGTCTTAACTGTGTTTTGGGTACCTGTTTTCCATTTCATAAGTTAATAAGAACACTGAGAGAGAAAAAAAAAAGTCAACCCAACAATACTGTAGGGACAGTATTACCAAGAGAAAACCCCTGTGTAATTCATTTCCATTTGCTATGACAGAAAGCAACAATATTTGGAAGTTTTACACTTAAGTCAGCTCAGATCCTTATACTTTCAGATGGCCAACAGTAGTCTCAAAGCTATTGCTATCTAAGCTTCCTCAATATTTCTACAAAAACTTAGTATGAGATTAAAAGTCAATTAGAAAATGATTCCAAAGACTAATTCATTACTATAGAAGAGCCTGTGGTTGATGGGCCTTGCTAGATAAAGTCATAAAATGCTATCATGGACATGCTGTCTAACCCCAAATGCAATGTCCTGTTTTTCATAAAAAATTTTTCTCTGTTCCTATGAGGATGTTGTACGATTGTCTGTTTGGACCACGCATTGTGCCCTACACTTTCATCCTGACGTGGACTATATTCTGTCTCTTTTAGTGTTGTCATTTCTATATTTGCCTAACCTTCTGCACAAGATGGTAAAGAATTTGAAGGCAGGCACAATATCTAAATTTATGTGTTTCTGCTCCCATTGGTGCCTATATAAGTGGCTCTACTCCACAGCCTCTCATATGTCTAAAAGTGTGTACTCATGGGTACATACTACAAATAGCTTGAATTGCAGTAGTAACTATTAGCCTTGTTAAATTCATATTATTTCAATTTGGCAAATGCATTATATAACACTCATTCTGTCACTCAACACCCACAGTTCTGATTTGTTTTCTTTTCCCCAACCAATTTCTTAGGATGTAAAACCTTTTATATACATTTTAAGAAAGGCATACTATCCAGAACCGTATAGACTATGAATCCACACAAGCCAACACTAATGCTGGGCTTGAGGATTCTTCAATAAAAAACAATCAGACCAGCTTTTACCCTATTTTTTTTTTCTTTTTAGAGTCAGAAATCCCCACTTAAAGTTTTTGAATAAATTAAGGGTAAAAAATGGTATATCTTAAAACTGTACATCATTCAATACAACACAGCTAAGAGAAATGGGGACATTTTTCTTGTATTCAAAATGCCTTAATATTATCTCCTATTTATCATCTTTCTCAGGTTTTTAAGATATCTTGTAGGGAAGCCTGGATGGCTCAGTGGGTTCAGTGCTCACTTTGCAGTGCCGGGGACCGAGGATCGAACCCAGGCTCGGCCTGTGCGGACCCATGTGCTGAACTGGGGAGTTTCCCCAGTTCAGTTCTCTCTCTCTCTCTCTCTCTCTCTCTCTCTCTCTCTCTCTCTCTCTCTCTCGTCAAAAACAATAAAAAACAATAAAAAAAATATTTAAAAAAAAAAAGATCTCTTGTCAATAGGTAAGCCATTGAAATTTTAATTAATTTTAACACACTTATGATCTAAATGTTAATAAAGAGATTTTAAAAGATACAAATTTAAAATGATGTATAATTTAATAATTATTAAAATTAAAGTATAGAGGCTATAGCTACTTTGGTTCTCCTTCCATTTCCATTCCCTTTAAATTTGAATCTCTCTCTTTTTCTCTGTTTCAAAATAAATTCCAGTTTAATTTTAGTTTCTTTTCAAATTAGACTATAAATTATGTTTTATACATTTAAATTGATTTGCATCAAATTTCAATA
>PVKE010026228.1:0-22455 GCA_004027555.1 Craseonycteris thonglongyai
AAAAAAAAAAAAAAAAAAAAAAAAATAATGGTGTAGAGTCATTATTTTTTCATCATCAGATGAAAAGGATGAGAATATTGAAGAATGGCATGCAAAGGACAACCATTTTTATGTTTACCGTGTTTCAATAAAACTCATTAAATGTTTTTGTACTATTTTTTTTTATTTTTGTATTCGTGATATCATCTTGAAATTATTTAAAATTTATTAATAGAATGTAATTTTTTAAATTTTATATCGTCAGGTAACATACAATACGAAAAGTATACTGTTGGTCATCAGTGACTGATGTGGTCTGAACAGAAAGTTCAGTGTCAGTCACCGATGACTGACATGGCACTTAAGGTGTTAAACAACAACGTCAAAACAAAGGTTCATATAAGTGAAATAAGTCTTCAAGTGTCTCAGAACTTATAAACAGCTAAGCTTAAATACAAACCCAGTTCTGTCTTAATACTGGGCTGCCCAAGCATACAACCCTTGAAACTCTTTTCTATCTACTCTCATGGCTCTAAATAATTTCTCTGATGATGATCCCCAATTTTGGATCTCCAGCCAGGACCACTCCACTGAACTCCAACTCATATGTCAACTAACTACTGCATATCTCCATTAGGATGTTTAACAGACAGCCCAAACTTAAAATAGGTATACAAAACCATATTCATCTTTCTCCCAAAACCTGCTCCTCTTATCTCTTTGTCACAGTGCATTCAACACCAATCTTCTATTTGCTAGGCCAAAAATGTGAGTCACTTTGAAATCTCTCTTTCTGTTACATTTCACATATAAACTGATCAAGAAAGTAGTGTTAGATGTGCCTTCAAAACGTATCTGAAATCCGACTACTTCCTACCATCTCATCATCACAACTCTGGTCCAAATCATTGTCATCTCTCACTTGGATTACTGTGATAACTTTGGTCTTGTTAGCATGCTTGGCTCCATACAGTCTGTTCTCAACACAGGGTCAGAACAATCCTTTAAAAATGGCAGTTATGACATTTCTCTATTGGCTTTCTAGCTCACTCAAAGTCCTTACTATGGCCTAAAGACCCTATACCGGGAGTGGCGAACCTATGGCACGCGTGGAGCAATTATTTCGGCACATGGAGCTGTGAATACCATTTTAAAAATTATTGTTTATGCTCTTATAGACATAAAAATAATCGATACCTCTATCTCACTCGATGATGGGTTGGCACGGGAGTTGAGCGAGTATACTCTTATTTCATAAACTTCGGCACTCAGTCACCAAAAGGTTCGCCACCCCTGCATACTATCTATAACCCCCACCCCATTTCCTCTCTGATTTCATTCCATTATACTCTACCTCAGAAATTTGTGTCTGTTTTGCTTAGTAAGGTATTCTCAGCATCTTATTAATAATGCTTGGCACACAGTAAGGTGATCAACAAATTGCTGAAAAAATGAAAAATATTTGACTCCAAAGCCTGTCCTTTTCCTGATTCCCTTCTATGCATACGAGGATTGTCCAGAAAAAAATCCAGCCATTGCTCATATAACGAGAACAGTTACATGGCTGGATACTTTCCAGGCAGTCCTCATATACTGGTGGCTAAACATGGCTGGCTGGTCTCTTCAAAGTGGTTCATATCAAAGCCCCACTTATGGACCAACAGAAGAGACATTTGGTCTCCTGAGGTTTTAATGGCTGTCACTCCTTTTTTTTTCTTTTAATTATTAGCTTTCAGCTCCTTTGAACATGAGTTGGGGAGTTGGCTCAGGATACACACTGATTCATAAGCAGTAGTTGCAAAACTGATCAGTAAGGGTATTTTGTAGAAAGAATAGGCCATAAAAGCAGCACTACTACTTCTATAATTTAAAGGCCATTGTTAGTTACTTCAGGATTTTAAAAAAATGAATAAAATTTTAACAGCCAAGTTAAAATTTTCCCATGGACATGTAATATTCATTGTTACTCAACTACCTAGATGACATTCTGTAACAATTGCTTAACTTCTGGAAAAAATATTTCAAAACAACTTAAATATGCAAATGGCTTTTATACAGCCCTCTCTTTTGGTCACACACACTGAAGGAGAATAATTATATTATACATTTAGATACAATTCTAAATTGTTATTCTTCCAAAGTATGTCTATTAATTACAATCTGCTCTATTCTAAGCTTTAGTAATACCATAAGAGAACTTTAGCTTCTGAATAACTAGTAAAATAATAATAATAATAATAATAATAATAATAATAATAATGTGGGAGTGGATACAAAGGCTAGCTTTAGAGTGAGCTATCTAAAGGCTGTCAAATGTTAAATTATGATATACTCATATGATAGAATACCTTACTGTTATGCAGACATTTAGAAGCATGAAGAAATGCTTATGGTATAATGTATAAATTTAAAAGTAGGTTAAAAATAAGCATATATAATTTGATATAAATTTTGTGGCAGTTTATTTTGTTGAGATATTAATTCTATGTGTTTTCCTATCCCCATGCCCTTTGCCTCCATTCAAGCAGGTATCCAGACTTCAGATTTTTGTAAGGCAAAAGTACAAGCTACTTAGAGACAACATAGGCTCTCCCTATCTTTTGAAATGAAAGCGGTTAGAGGGGAAATAAAGAAAGGAACGCCTTTGAGGGTGAGGTAGAAGAGAGATTCCTTAAGACTTAGAAGTCTGAAGCCTGTCAGTTGAGTGGCCAGCTAAGACTCCTGTCTTGGTCTGTGACAGAGCCCTAGTTGCATAACCTGAAAGAGGAAGCCTGCACCTAAGTACAAAGGTTGCCAGATTCACTTACTTGATTCCAGATTCTTGAGTTCCAAGGGTGATAAAGGAATATTGGAATTATCAGACCTGTAGGGAAGATGGCACAAAAGGGAATCTCAACAGTAAATCAATGTGTACAGATGACCAAATAATTTGAGGTAATTACAGTTACTTCCACAATAATTAAGGCCCTAGAAAATTTTAACAATCCTATATAGAAAGAAAACACTCAATAATAACTGAGATTGAATTTCCACCAGAATGGCAGGATGGGAGATACTTTTTTTTTAAATTGTTTGAGAGAAGGTGAGAGAGAGAGAAGAGGGTAAGGCCCAGAGCAGTCTCTATAGTTGTATATCATCAGTTGTGACATGGTTTCTTTCCACACAGGTGGCTGTGGGGCTGCGCAAGGCGGGAACTAAACTGGGGGCCTCCCAAATGGGAGGCAAGAATTTTCACTGCTGAGCCACCCCACCGGTTACCAGTTGCACCACAGTTCAGCATATGGGGTTTGAATGGGCCAGGGCCAGGAATCGAATCCTAGACCCCGTGATTGCGAGGCAAGTGCTCAACACTGAGCTATCCTGGCATCCCAACAAATTGATCTAAAGAAATGCAGTATTCCTTTCAATGGAATGAGAGTCATACCCACAATATTCGTAAGTATAGAAACAATGTATTACATATTATAAACATTGAAAAATATATTCAAGGAAGCTGGAATGGCTCAGCTGGTTAAGCACTCACTTTGCAGCCCCAGGGACCAAGGGTTGAATCCTGGCCCCAGCCTGTGTGGACTCATATGCTAAACTGGGGTGTGCTTCCCATGCAGGAGGTCCCCAGTTTGGTTTTTGCCTCCTCCTCACCCCACATTTGGCCCCTGGCTTGAGGGGGTGAGCCTCCCATGTAGGAAGCCCCAGCCCAGTTCCCACCCTGCACAGCCCCCAACCACCTGTGTGGAACAAAACCATGTTGAGAAACCATGTTGAAAACTGATGACATACAACTATAGAGACTGCTCTGGGCCCTCCCCCTTCTCTCTCTGTCCCTTTATGTCTCTTTCAAAAACAAAAATAAAAAACCAACAACAACAACAACAAAAAAAAAAGATTTAAAAATCATAGTAAAAAGAAAACAATTTTTTCTCAAGGTAATTTTTCTCCCTTCTTTAGAGAGATAATATTGGAGGAATAAATTCACTAAAATTTTAACTGTGATTTTCTCTACCTAGTGGATGATAGGGGATTATATTTTTTATGTTGTGTACATTTTGTTTTCATTGTTTTTGACACAGAGAGAGAGATACAGAGACAGAGAGAAGAAGGAGGGCCCAGAGCAGTCCCCATAGTTGCACATCATTGGTTTTTCCACATAGTTTCATTCCACAGGTGGGCATGAGGCCACACAGGGCAGGAACTGGGCAGGGGTCTCACTCCTGTGAGAATTGAACTGGGGGCACTCCCCAGTTCAGCATATGGGTCCACACAGGCCAGGGCCGGGATTCGATCCTTGATCCCTGGGGCTACAAAGTGAGCATTTAACCCACTGAGCCATCCTGGCTTCCCCTATATTGTATACATTTGAAAACATTTAAAATAAATGCATATTCCTTTTATAATTAGAGAATATTATAAGATCAACTGCAAACTGACTTTTTGTCCTATGTATCTGAACAGGTAGAAAACAAGGAAGGGCATATATAATCTTACATTCTACTTTCCAGCTGTTTCAGAACTACCAATATTATTCCTATAATACACACTAAACTTTAAGATGTAACAGGCTTTTCTCACATTAAAAAGTATTGTATACATCCTGCATCCCTTAAAAGTTTTAAATATTATTGTATCAGGCAGGGTCCCAGCAAGAAACAGGTGGCACACTCATAAGGGGTAACTGAAGAGAGTATCATTAGAAGGTGGCAGGGAAGTAGCTAGAGATGATGCAGTACCATTGCCAACCTGGCACCAACATGGAGGAAGAGAGGGTAATAAATACACTGATCTCTGTTTCCTACTTTCTGCTAGTGCCCTTCATCAGCTGAGCTCAGAGAGCTCCTTCCAGAGAGGAAGGAAACTTGCTGATGTAATCCATAAAGGGTGACATACAGCAATAGGGGCAACAGAGTATCTAGCATGGTGACATCAAAGTGCAAGCAATTACACAATTTAATTTATTTTTTTGTTCAGAATAAGGTTTGTTTTAAAGATTTATTTTATTGTTTGAGAGAAGGTGAAAGACAGAGGGTGGGGGGAGAAAGAAGGGGGAGAGCCCAGAGCAGTCTCCATAGTTGTACATCATTAGTTTTGACAATTTCATTCCATGCAGGTGGATGTGGCACCGCACGGGGCAGGAACCAAACTGGAGACCTCCTGCATGGGAGGTGAGAACCTTCACTGCTGTGCCATTCTGGCAGTTACTAGCTGTGCCACAGTTCAGCATGTGGGTTTTGCATGGGCCTGGATTCGATCTCCAGACCTTGCGGTTGCAAGGCAAGCACACAACCTGCTGAGCTATCCTGGCAATCCCAGCAATTCCACAATTTAGTATAACTATTTCCAAATTTAAAGATTTCTATTAGAAGAGTACTATAACACAGAGTTTTGAATTTAAGTCTTTGGTACTATGCAATATACATATGATAATATTCATTATAATATTTTTATAAAACAAAGACTTGTAAATAATCTTTTAATTGCTCATCCATAGTTAGTTATTGTATTTCCACAGAATGGAATACTATGCACCTCTTGAAAACAATATAGAAAATTATCTGTGGGCAGAAAAAGAATGCCATAATTTTTTAAGTGTAGTATAAAACATTTTAATGTCTTATTTGTTTAAAAATTATATATTTATATACATATTTGTGAGGCATGTGAATATATAGATATGTAGAAAAGAATTTTCAAGATGTTTATGCATTATAACAACTTTTTAATGAGCATTTAATTATTCAACATTTATTCAATAAGATTTATTAAGCACTTAGTTGTGCTAGATGCTGGGGAAACAAAACAGAACAATCTATTAACTTAAATCTGTTAATTCAGGGAATCCAGGACTGCTCATAGGGTTAAGCACTCGCTTTGCAGCCCCAGGGACGGAGGATTGAATCCCAGCCCGTGCGGACCCATATGCTTCCCATGTGGAAGGCCCCCAGCCCAGTTTCAGTCCTGAGCAGCCCACGACCACCTGTGTGGAATGAAACCATGTCGAAAACTGATGATGTACAATTATGGAGACTGCTCTGGGCCCTTTCTCTTCTGTCTGTCTCTGTCAAAAACAACAAAATAAATCTTTAAAAATATATTAATTTAATCTACTAAATTAACTTCAAAAAATAGTATTGGTGAATTTAAGGAGGGCACTCTCATATACCTACTATTGTTGAGAATATAAATTGGTAAAACATTTCTGGAGAGCAACTTTGCATTTTTTATCAAAAGCCTTAGAAATATCCATTTCATTTGATGCTGCAATCCCATTTTCAGGAACTGATTCTAAAGAAAGGAAAATAAATGTAGACAAAAAATGTATATCAAGCAGCTCATAAATGAGGCAGAAGGGTAACCTAAATATTATTAATAAACAATAGGCCTTTGGGTCAATAAAATATCATATGTTCATAAGGTGGAATACTAGGAAGCTGTGTTTAACATACTGGAAAATGTTTAACATGGAAAAATGTCCAACATAGTTAAGTGAAAGGGTTTAAAAAGTGTCATACTAAATCGCTCTGAACTTCAGTAAATCACGTGATGGAGGCCATTACTTCATCTGCAAAGCTGAGCTCCTTATGGCCCTTTCAATTCTTACCTTACCTGAGTCTAGGTACCTGAGTCTAGGTACTTATCCTTTCTTCTGTATAAAGAAAATAAGTCATCATTGGCAGTAGGTAGATGTTAGGTTGGCAGTTGTTTCCAGAGCTGTCCTAAACTATTTAATCTGGGGTTTTACTAAAAAGATGCTCTCAAAGGAGAAAACATGTATTTCAGAAGATAAAAATTTTTTGTTGTTGTTTTTTCTTTCTCAGTGGCCTAATCTACCAGGCGTCATGCTTGGTTTTGAAAGCACAGAAAGGCATTAATGCCCTCGAAGAGTTCAAAATCTGAAGGAGGGGAGGGGGACCAATAATAATGACCAAGAGTCATCAATGACAACAGAGCCTTGACAGATGGGTTCTCCAAGGAGCAGGGATAGGTCTCCCAAGTAGAAAGAAAAGCACGCACTCAGACGAGGTATGGCAATCTCGTTCCTCTCACAGTCACACAAAATCCCAAATCTCTATGTACGCTGAATGAGAGGCTGAGCGGCACACTCGATCACCTTGAATCTCAGCTGTCCTCTCGAACGTTGGAAACGGGATGGTGAGAAACTGGAAAGAATTTGCAACACACACATAACATAGTATCACTGAAGATGTAAAGGCGACCTGGTAGAGGGTTGCCCCGCAGCTCTAAACTGCTGCGGCTCCTTACTCCTGTCCCAGGGTTTCCCGCCAATCTCAGTTACTCTGTCTTCCGAGGCCTCGCCCACTTCCGAGCAGCTGAGAGTTGAGGACCGGGAAGTGCCGGAAGAATATCGATATCTCTGGAATAGACTGCTCTGCCCTACGCCGCCGCCGTAAACCCCGCAGACTTCTCTGTCGATCGCCGAGCAGTGATTCCGGCAGCGCTTCTTGATCATCAGCTTTGCAGGAGGCTTCCGCCAGGCCCGCGACAGAACTATGGTGAGTTGGATTCCAAGCCCAGGCAGGGTTGGAGCAGAGGTTCGCTAACTGGCAGATGGTGAGCCGGGTCTCCTGTCATCCTTAGAGCGTCCCGGGCAGCAGGGCATGGAAACCTCAACTGACGGGAGGGTTCGGGCAATGATTCAGCACCCCGGCCTGGCCTGGAGAGGGGCCGTCGGTAGTTGATGCGGCCTTTTTCCGGGGTTTGTTTCACTTTCTGCGGGGCCTCGGACACTACCTCCTCAGTCATCAAGCCTAGTTCGCCCCTCAAGTTCCTTCAGTGGAGTAGATTGCGAGCAGTCCTGAGTGACTCCTCGTCCTCTGTGCGTGGTGGCGGGAGAAGAAAATAGGGACTTGACTTGGAGTCCTTCCTGTAATACCAGTGCAGACTTGACCCTAGAATTTGGGTTCCTGTACGTCGTCCATTTTCCTCGTGGGTCTTCCTCATTTCTCTCTCCCCTAGAGTAGATCATAAAAGGTCCTTTTCAGTCACTTCGTCCAGTCACCTAGTTTTACAGATGAATAAACCAAGGCTGAGAGGAGAAGTGGTGTTATCAAGATTACAACATAGGTGTCAAGGTTTCCAGTCCTGTGTCTGCCATTCCAGCACTCAGCTTTCTTACCCTCATGATTATGCTCACAAGTATTGTTCTGGAAGACTTGTTTAAATATAATCGTTAAAGCGGTAATGGTTTAGTCGCTGTAGCTATTTGTGTCTACCTCTAATTTCCTAAGGACATTTTTGTGTTTATTCATTCAATGTGAATGTCTGTACATAGAAGGCACTGTTTTAAATACAGTGAGGGTTCAAAGATAAATCATACATGCCCCTAATCCTAATATAAGGTAGGAAGGGACGTGCAGGTAAAGAACTGGTGGGAGTATGTGTTGGGATTTTGGGAGAAAAGATGGAAAAGATCAAGAGATAGACATTTTAAGTAGTTGGAAGAACTTCAGCAATGATGGGAAGTAAAGTTGACAGAGAGGAACTTTAGTAATTGACTAAACCCAAATGGCGTGCTTTGGACAGTGGTAGACTTGGAAGTTGGAAAGATAGATCCCATCTAGATCAGCTTCCTCCCTCTACTAGCTCATGGTAAATGTAGAATAGGCTTGCAGTGGAGTATGTACAGTAGCAATCTAGCAATGGAGTTGTATTAACAACATTGCATTAATGTTGAATGGAAACAGTTGGGAAAACATTTTTTTAATGATAGAACTTGTTAAGAGTTGAGATTTATAATGTTCTTATATTAGTCGGTCTTTTTTCTTTCAGTTTCGTAACCAGTATGACAATGATGTCACTGTTTGGAGCCCTCAGGTAAAAGAATGTTTTATACTATTTCTATGAGGTGGTTGTTGGTGACTGCAATATGTTCAGAAACTCATAAGATTGTAGGCTGTGAAACGATGGAATATTATTTTAGACATTCCTGGAACCTAAATTTATCATTAAATTTCTTACCTTTAAAAAAATCATCTGAGGGGAAGCTGGGATGGCTCAGTGGGTTAAGCACTCGCTTTGCAGCCCCGGAGCCCAAGGATCGAGTCCTGTCCCCGACCCAGGAAGACTCATGTGCTGAACTGGGGTGTGCCCCCAGTTCAGTTATTGCCGGGGCCTATGCGGGAGGTTCCTGGCCCAGTTCCTGCCCTGCACAGCCCCACGCCCACCTGTGGAGTGAAACTATGGAAAACTAATGCTGTCAACTATGGAGACTGCTTTGGGCCCTCGTCCTTCTCTCTGTCTCTCTCTGTTTGTCTCTGTCAAAAAACAATAAAAATAAACCTTTAAAAACAAAAAAATTATCTGAGATTTAACTATGCTTACCTGAGACTTGGGAGCTCTAAATTAATTTTAAGTTTATAAAAGGTGTGTTGGTTTTTCTTCTTTAGGGCAGGATTCATCAAATTGAATATGCAATGGAAGCCGTCAAACAAGGTTCAGCCACAGTTGGTCTGAAATCAAAAACCCACGCAGTGTTGGTTGCATTGAAGGTATGTAAAGCAATTAAGTATATCTTTCTCCTTTAGAAAACAGAACTATCAAATGTAAGTTTTGCTGTATAGATAACTAAATTGTAAACTTTCTTTTATGTCTTATGTCTCTATTTAGAGAGCACAGTCAGAACTTGCAGCTCATCAGAAAAAAATTCTCCATGTTGACAACCATATTGGTATCTCAATTGCGGGACTTACTGCTGATGCTAGACTGTTATGGTGAGTATGATCACAAAAAACAAGAAACATTCCTTTTGATTAATAATTGATTTCATTTCTAGAAAAGATCCAGATAACATATTTTATCTACCAGAGTATATATAAGTTATCTACCAGAGTATATATAAGTTAAGATTGTGAATACCTCAGTGGATTTGGGGTGAGTTACTAAGTATTCCATTTCTTGATCCCTGTAAAGTAACTAAAAGAATTAACCATATTAATACTTTTGAGAAGTCACAGAATAATGTGATACTTGTTAACTCAGTGTTGCTTGAGACAATGTTATATCTAACAAGAGCTTCACAACTTGTGTCTGGTTTCCCTGGATTAGCCAAACTATCCTTTCTCTCTTTAATATGCCAGTATTTATTAAGTGTTTATTTTTGCAAAGCTCAATTCTGGATACTGCAAAGTATACAAAGGTGAATCAGACATAGATCTTACCTTCTAGGAACTTAAAATCTAGTAATATATCTATAATACAAAGTAGAAAGTGGAGAGTAACAGATTTCTGTGCAAATTCCAGAGGAGATAGAAATTAGTTCTAGTTGAACGGCATTGTATAAATGAAGAGCTGGGGCTTTGAAATTTCACACAGAGAGTTTAGTTCCCACCTTTACCAGTTAGTATCTGAGATTGGGCTAGTTACTTAAACTCTCATTTTTTTTTTTTTTTTAGTATTTTCTTTTGCAAGGTTATTATTAAATAGCCTAACATGTAGAGCACTTAACATAGTGCCTTTCAGGTAAATGTGAGTGTGTGTATTGGGAGATGGGAGATAGTGAGCAAAACTAACTTCTTAAGTCTGATTTAATTAGGGAAGAAAGAATAACGCCACTGAGGGCAAATAGTAATGCTAATATTTACAATTTTCAAGTTATCCATTGAGCCTTTCTCTCTTAAGCTGGCAATATAGTGACAGCATTATTGCGTTTTGTTAGCTATTAAAAATGTAAAATATATTGCATTATTAAACATTTTGTTTAACCCAATCTATCTAAAACATTGCCATGTCAACATGTAACCAATATAAAAACTATTATTGAAATATTTTACATTGTTTTTTATACCGAGTCTTTGAAATTTCATATGTATTTCATGCTTACGATACATCTCAATTGAGACTAGCCATTTTTTAAGTATACCTTTAACCCATTTCCCATTTGCCCTGAGAATACTCCCTAGCAGCACTTTTAGCTGTAGCGTTTACCCCGCGATAACTCACAGATTACCGTCCTAACCTTACCCCCAAAGTTTGCCATAAAATATCACTCTCTTATTATTATTTTAAATCACTCTTGCATATCAGTAGTCTTTGGGAAAAAATTACATTCTCTTGATAGCATTCTGTTTTTAGTAGTGATATTTCCATTTACAAAATAAAGTAATTCTTGATCACTAAAAATATCAAAGCCTAGAAAATGTAGCATTCCTACCCATGAAAAAATTATTAAATACTGATTATCATACACATGTCTGTTACATTAGGATTATAGACAAGTTCTGTTTAGAACTAAGTCCAAGAACAGTTTTTATATTTTATTTTCACATTGACAATTAGTCAGATTTGCTTCATCTTCAAAGAGTGCATTTATGTAAAATTAAATGAATGCAGCAGCGGGCTGTACTTTTTTTATCTAAATGGGAAATGGGTTAAATAAGGATAGGAGAAGAGAGAGCTTTCCTTTTCTCTTGCTCAGCCTTCTCTATTCTATAAAATGCTGTGACACAAAAGGTTTTCTAGAACTAAGGGATATTTTAGTGTTGTTTTTTTTAAATCTCATGTGACCCCAGAATTTGTACAAAACACTTTCATATCATGTCTTTCTGACTCCCTTATATGAATGTAATCCTTGTAAATATCTGGCAGAAAACAAAAAGAACTCAAACTACTTTATTTAGATTTGAATAACTGTGATTTGAAGTCACTAATTTTTCTTGTTTCTTTTTTAGTAATTTTATGCGCCAGGAGTGTTTGGATTCCAGATTTGTATTTGACAGACCTCTTCCTGTGTCTCGTCTTGTATCTCTAATTGGAAGCAGTATCCTTTTATGTCAGCATTTTGGAAATGAACTTTAAAGAATTTTGATACTTAATTCTTACATTAGTCATTAGGAATTATAATATATAACATAGGTAATATTGTAAAAAGGCTATTTTTCAGTAATAGAATATTTTAAATTTAGCAGAGTTGCGTGAAGTTTGATCATGGAAGAATGGGTTCAAAATAAGAAATTGATTTGCTCTTCCATCAGCCCTCATAAGCAATTGAAATTTTGCAAACATAGAGAAACTCAATTTTGGGAAAATTAACCAAGCATCATTTTTAGAGGAGATTTAAAGTTTATTATTGGTGGTTCTAGATGTCTCCCAAAAATCCTTGACCCCTTATATCCAAAATAAATGAGATTCTTTCCACTGGAGGAAAACATTTTGCTAGCACTAATTCTTGGGTTTTGGTGAATAGCTCAACATTTTTAAATACTAGGCCAAAGGAATAATGCTCTTTTTTATTCTTTCTGTGGTAGATTATTCAACAATTAAGAAACCAGAGATCTTTGTTAATGTTTAATTTGAAAATAAAGATAGTATTTTATTCTTGTTAGAACAGGCTCTTTAACTACTTTTAAGAGACCCAGATACCGACGCAAAGATATGGCCGGAGACCATATGGTGTTGGGCTGCTTATCGCTGGCTATGATGTAAGTTTATAGAGTATTGTTATATTGTAATGATTTTTTTTTAACACTAACTAGAAATTTTCTAAGTTTGAGCTCAACCAAAGTCAAGAATTAATGTAGTCTGGTTTTTTTTCCTAATTGTAGGATATGGGCCCTCATATTTTCCAAACCTGTCCATCTGCTAACTATTTTGACTGCAGAGCTATGTCCATTGGAGCCCGTTCTCAATCAGCCCGTACTTATTTGGAGAGACATATGTCTGAGTTTATGGAGTGTAAGTGATTTTTTTGCTCCCTCTATTTATATAGTGAATTAATACAGTATCCTAAATGAAGAAAACTATCAGCCTTACAGAAAGAGTTTTTAAAAAGTTGAGCCCATGAAATGTTTATTATTTCTGTTAACATATACTAGTGTTTACCTTTTCTGATTACCATAGTAGTTCTTTTTACCAGTAGAACTTTTTCAGAGTACAAATATGTGTCCCCAGCCTTGAAGATTCATGATTAAGGTGTTCTGAAGTGTGCTCCAGCCAGAGTTGTGAAACACTGTACTAGCTACCAATTTTAAGTTCTGATTACAGCTTTTCAGTTTTCTATGGTTTTGTTCTTTCTTTTAGCCACATACATTTTTGTATTAACTAGACTATAAACAAGTAAAAAGTGAGGGTAGCTGTGGAAAAGAAAGGTAAAACATGTAAGATGCGATGATAGGTTAGGTTTTAAATGATTTGCTTATACAAGGATCTTGGATTTTAACACATGCTTTTTAAATCATCTATTGAGATGATTAGGTGGGGATTTTCCCCTTCACTCTATTGTAGTATATTGCATTGATTGACTTTTGTATGTTAAACCAGTTTTGCGTTCCTGGGATAAATCCCTCTTGTTCATAGTGTATAATATAAATCATATGTATAAATGTTTATATAAACATAAATATTGCTGGATTCAGTTTGCTGGTATTTTGTTGAGGCTTTTTTGTGTATCTATATTCATAAGGCATATTGATCTGTAGTTTATTTTCTTGTGATGTCTCAGAAAGAGTTGGAGACTTCTTCTATAAAGAGCAACTATAGTGACTAGCATTCCACAGAGAATACATTCTACTAAGCTTTGAGCTGTATCATTTGTGAATCAGGATTTTGATTTAACATAAGAAAAGGTCAAATTTAGTAACAAAAATCAGGTGTTATGTCATTAAAACAGAAGTCAGCAATATTATTGATTATTATTAGAAGTTTATAGGGCTAAACAGTAAACTTTTGGCTGCTTTTATTGTGATATATTTAGCATGTGATTAAAACCATGATTTCAGGCTATAGACCCAACAAATAAAAGAAGCCTGGCATGAAGATGAAATTAAGAAATAATTGTTAACTTATTACATATAGGCAATTTGAATGAACTGGTTAAGCATGGTCTGCGTGCCTTACGAGAGACACTTCCTGCAGAACAGGACCTAACTACAAAGGTAAAAATTGTGTTTTCTAATTGTATACACTGACATTACAATCATTTATTGCATAAATATAAGTAATGAGTATGTACTTATAGTTCATTAATTTGGAAGATGGTTGCCTTGGCTCATTCTTTTTAAGTTATTCACTTAAGTGATCTGATTTTGAAAAGATTTTTAAACATTTCTTCTTGGTATAAAGCAATAAAACCAGTAAGCCTAATGTAGATTGTCCTTTATTTCTTCAGCATAGGAATATCTTTGTATTATTAATTCAGTTGACATATATATGTGTAGAGCACCTACCATGTGTAAGCACTAAGCATTGAGAATAGAGTAAACACAATAAACATCTTGGCCTTCATGGTATATACATCCAAGTGAGGAGAGATAGACAGTGGGCCTGTAAGTAGATTATATAGTATATTAGAACATGATAAATGCTATAGAAACAGTAAAACAGGTAAGAGAAGGAAAAATAACCAATTAGATATAGGAAGGAGGTACAATGGGTATAATTCACAATAGGGTAGTCTTTATCTAACTAAGAAAGTAGACTTTGTGGAAAAGAGCTAAAGGAGTGAGTAAGTGAGCCAGGCAAGATTATTCCAGGGGGCTATTCTAGTATTTGAGGCAAGGAGTCCAGTAGTGGTGGAGTCAATGACCAAGAATAAGATAAAGAAGAAAGTCAGAGAGATAATGGAGGCCAGGTTGTATGTATCCTATCCAATGTAAGTACTTTGGATTTTACTCTGAGTGGACTATTTGAGCAGAGGAATATCATGATTCGATTTAGGTTTTAAGAGTCACTCTGGTTGCCATTTAGAGAACAGATTGTGGTGGGAGGTCATGTGTGGATATAGTTTTAAGATTGTTACAGTAATTCAGGTGAGAGATTGCAGTGGATTGGAACAGTTACACAATTGGAGATGATGAGAAAGGGTTCAGTTTTAGGTATGTTTTGATATTAGAGTCAAAAGGGTTTGCTAACAAATTGGTTGTGAGCATAAGATTAAAAAAAAACAAAACGTGTCTTCAAGGTTTTTGGGACTGATTCATGTAAGAGATTTATGATTTACTGAGTGGATAAGACAGTGGGAAGAACAGGTTTTGGGGTAGGGGTTGTGGAGGAAGATCAGGCAGTTAGTTTAGGACACAAAATGTGAAATGCCTGTTTGACCATTTGGCAGTAGTTATCAGATGTACATCCCCTTGAGTTTGGTGGAGAATGGTCTAGTCTAGTGTTACAAATTTTGGAATCTTTATCTAGCAATGCCTTTTAGAAATTGGACTGAATAAAAATTGCTAAAGGAATTGAATAGTTAGACGAGAGGTTTGAAGACCTGGCCAAGGGCACTCTAACCTTTAGAGATTGGGAGGTGAGTAGGTATCAGCAAAATGGACCCAGAAAGATGACCCAGGAGGTTAGATGAAGACTTGGAAAATGAGTCATCCTTAAAAGCAAATGAAGAAACTACCGGTATTTCAAGGAAGTAGGAATGAAAAATTGCTAATAGGCCAAGGAAGATATGGGTTGAGAACCATTAGATTAGCAGTGATGTCACTGGGGACTTGACTAGATAGTCATAATGGATTGTTGGTGCAGAAGCCTGATAGGAGAGATAAGAGGAATTGGAGATAGCTCTTTGGAGATCCACAGAATATAAATTATTATGGGTCCAGAGAAATGGGATAATGGCTAGGAGAAAATGTAGCAAAAAAAAGTTTTGTTTTGTCATTTTGCTTTTTTATGATGGGAGAAATTAACAGCAAGTTTGCTATATGGTTATGAGAATAATTTAGTATAAAGGGAAGCACATGTAGGAAAAATCTGAGAAAAGTTGCTGGACTAATTTCTTTGAGCAGTATGTACTTGGAAAGGTTGGCCTTAGAGAAGAAACTAGACTGACTGCTCATTCACAGTAACAAGAAGGGAGAGAATGTAGGGACAAATACAAAAAAGAATAGATACTGTGGGAGCTTGTGCACATTCTCTTATTTTGCTTCTATTTTTTTTAGTGAAATAGGAGCAAGGTTTTCAACTGCAAGGAGAATGGAGAATAGTATAGTTTTCTAGGAAAAGGGAATATTGAATGATATAGGGACCTGTATAGTACAATGCAGGAGCCACTAAGGGTCTCCTTGAAGTTAATGCTCATTAAAGTGAAATCAGCATATTATAAATTCATTTTGTTGTAGGGGTTGGATAATTATTATGCAATATGTATGTGAAGACTATAGCCTATATAATCTTTCTAAAGAAGTTTTCCTATGATAAAAATAATATTCTTTCAAACAAAATTAGGAAAGTACATTAAATATTTAAAATTTGTTTAAAATACTTATTATGTTATCACTCAAAGATAACTTTAAAAGTTGGGTATACAGTTAACTGTTGACATTTATAATTTGGAAAAGTTTGCTTAGATATCATCTGGCTTCCTGATTTCATAATTTTACTGAATCATAGAAGATGGCCAGTATATCCTTATGCCTAAAATTTTCACTAAAATTTTAATTTTACAGGAGCTATTTTGTACTGGTTAGCGTTCACTGAACATTTGAAGTTTGCTTTTTAATTTTTTCCATGTAAAACATAGTTCCAAGTCCAGGCCAAATTCAACATGTTAGAACTCAAAACTGTTTCCTTGTTAAGAACCATCATGCCTTAACTTATTCAAGAAACAAATTTGTTCCCTCATACTGGTCTGCAGCATATTCCCAGTATGAGCCAATTTGTAAGTTTTCTTGGTGACATAGACTTTTGTTGGGGTTACTCATGATTATCAAAAGTGAATATTTAAATTTATAAATTACAAGGGTTTACTAGTTTTCTTCTTCCCCCCCCACCCCCCCACTTAAGTATTTTTAAGCTTCATTCAAGAAGTGCAGTATAAATTATTTTTCTTTTTTCACCCAAAATTTTTTTTTTTTTGGTTAAAGATTTATTTTACTGTTTTGAGAGAAGGTGAAAGAGAGAGAATAGAGAAGTGGGGAGGGCCCAGAGCAGTCTCCATAGTTGTACATCATTAGTTGTGACATGGTTTCATTCTACACAGGTGGGTGTGGGGCCACAAGGGGCAGAAACCAAACGGGACCTCCCACATGGGAGGCAAGAACCTTCGCCACCATCCTGGTGGTTACCAGTTGCTCCACAGTTCAGCATATGGGTTTGCATGGGATGGGACTGGATTCAATCCCCAGACCTCGAGGTTGCAAGTCAAACGTTTAACTTGCTGAGCTCTCCCGTCATCCCTCACCCAACATTTTATTATAAGCATTTCTCAACCTAAATTTTCTATTTTATTATTTTTACCTTTTTTTCTTCTCAGAATGTTTCCATTGGAATTGTTGGTAAAGACTTGGAGTTTACAATTTATGATGATGATGATGTGTCTCCATTCCTAGAAGGTCTTGAAGAAAGGCCACAGAGAAAAGCACAGGTATGTAACTACCGTAATCATAACACAAGAGGTGTTATAGTCAACTACTGTTCCTGTGTAAATCTGCCATTTTTGTCTCTAATTATTGAGATATGCTCATAATTCAAACAACAGTAGGAAAATTAAGAGCTGAGTAAAGTAATATACTGAAAGAGCAGTGATCTCCATAAATAAAAAGGGTTGATGATTTGGTTATCTATCTATTTCTCTCAATTCTGTGGGTTGACTGTGTCTCTGTTAGATGGTTCTTTTGCTAACCTCACTTGGGTTTCCAGGTCATTGCTGTCATAGAGGGGGTAGGGCTGGAATATCTAAGATGGCTTTACCCACAGGTCATCTTTACTCACACTTTCTAGGTATCTTAGACAACTAGAAGACTGAGACCTCTGCTATGATGGCTGGGCTTCTGTCCATGTAGTCTCAGGGTCTCTCCAGGAATGTAGCAGCTTAGAACTTGCAAAAGCTCTAAAGTGAAAGCTGCTGTTATTCTTAAGTTCAAGGCTCAAGACTGGCATAGCATCACTTGTGTGTATTCTGTTAGTTAAAGCAAGTGTTAGGGCTGCCAGGAATCCATAGGAGTGAGGACTGAAAAAGTTCATTGGGGACCAGCTTTGGAAACTAAGTTGGCTCTACACAAATATTGAGAAAAGGATTGAGAAGTGTTGGTGAATCCCAGGTTAAATACTGGTCATTTATACTGAGTGTTTAGAAAACACTTGCTATTTATGGGTGCTTAGTTGATAGCTGTATAATTAGAAATAAAATGTCCTGTACAGAAATTTTTTCTATAGCATGAATTTATTTGAAAAGGATATTTGTTGGTGCTATTTGGAGAAGCAAGATGTGCATTACTTAAACTAGTTGGTAAGAACCAGCACTGTTGGGAAGAATGCAGCGGAATGCCATGCAGGTGGTTTGTTCAGTCATATTTTTGCTGTTTATTAGTGCTAAAGAGGAAAAGGATGTCTAAAATGTGCCATCTGTATTTTAAGGCTAGTAGTGATAATAAAAGGAAGGCCTTTTATTCTTAAGCAAGACAGTGTATGATAAATGCCAGAATTGTTCAATGATGCTGTAATTTTAGAACTATAAATTATATCTTAAAAAAAAACTTTTGTTGGCCCTTGAGCCACCTCCTCTTGCTTGAGCCTGCTTCTACCTTTTGTGAGTATACTATTAATACTTTTAATGAACTATTCTTTCACCTCTGTAGATAAAAATAAAAAAACAACTTTGTTTAGAAATTTTAGCAGGACAAGGAATTAAAATTGAGTATTCAAAATAACACCTAACTCCTTTTTTTCATAAAATTTTTTATAATGTGGTATTGTATATTTTCTTTTTTTTCTTGCCCTCTTAAGCCGGCTCAACCTGCTGATGAACCTGCAGAAAAGGCTGATGAACCAATGGAGCATTAAGTGATCAACCAGTCTATATGTGTATTATCAAATATGTGACAATGCAAGAATATGTACTGATAACAGTAGTCTACACCTTGAACCAAAAGATGCAGTGGTGGAATGGTATGTTTTAGGAATCAGTCCAGATTGAGTGTTTTCCAAGTAACTTCATTGAAACCACATAATGGGAAGCATTTTTCTTTGAGAGGGTCTATATCATCATTTTCTAGGGATAGTTATCTGTACTAATGTTTTTATATGAAAAACATAGTGTCTTTGTGGTTGTAAAGACAACTGTGAAATAAAAATGTTTCACCTGGTTTATTGAGTTTTTGTTTGTTTTTTAAGTGGCTTTAACTATGTAAATGAGATTACAACAGGTAATTTGCCATGTTTGTCAAATAGCCTTATTTTTAGTGATGGAGAGCCCTTGGCAGTCTCCATAGTTGTATATCGTTAGTTGTGACATGGTTTCATTCTACACAGGTGGGATGTGTGTGGGGCCGCACCGAGTGGGAACCGAACTGGAGGCCTCCCCCACAGGAAGCAAGAACCTTTGCTAATGAGCTCTCCTAGTGGTTGCCAGTTGTGCTGCAATTCAGCATATGGGGTTGCATGGGCCAGTCTGGGAATCGAACCCCAGACCTCGTAATTCTGAGGCATGCACTTAACCTCTGAGCTATCCTGGCATTCCCTATAGCTCTTATACCAGTTTTCCAATGTATGGACTGGCTGCATGAGAATTCATGGAGATATAGTTCAGAATACAGATTTCAGGTTTCAGTTTTGGAGATTCTGATTAAAACCTAAGAAACCACCACTTTCAAGTAGCAAGATTATTAACATGTAAACTGTTTTTTCTTTTCAACCAGTAGATGGCAGTAGTAATTGGTCTGCTCTCAGTGTAGGGACCTTTTACAAAAGTAAGAGAAATTTTTTAATCTGAAACCATCATTTCCTCTTTTCCTGCTCAACCACACTTCAGCATAATCTTTAGTCTGCCATCCATTATTCCTGTGAGCTGTGTACCGAGATATTGCAGAACAATTTTTATCTTAGATGATGCAAAATGAAATTAGAGGAAATCTGATTTTAAGAAAAACAATAGAAAATTTTGCTGCTAAGAAGCCTAGAACAGTTATTTTCTAAGATTCATGTCTTTCTGGAGAGGAGCAGTTCATTTACAGATAGGGAACTTTGATTTTAGACCTAATTCTGCTAATTAGTTGCTATTGACTTTAGGCAAGTTACTTAGCCTAATTTTATTTAAAGATTTATTTTTATTGTTCTTGACAGACGGAGAGAGAGAGAGAGAGAGGTACAGAGACAGAGAAGGGGGAAGGCCCAGAATAGTCTCCGTAGTTACACATCATTGGTTTTTTCACATAGTTTCATTCCATAGGCAGGGCTGCACAGGGCGGGAGCTGGGCCAGGGTCTCTCCCCAGTGAGAACCAAACTGGGGGCAACGCTATTTAATGATATATAACCAATATACAATCACAATGCTTTTATAAAACACAATTTACAAAGTGACAAGGAACACAATCTAGGTCTCCAGTAGCACAAATTTAGACAACCTATATTTCTTTGCTTCTTTCAAAACCACACAGAAAATATGTAAGTACATAAATCTTTGCCTATTTCACAAAAGCCGAAGAGACATTTTTCTTTGCAAAATAGAAATCAAAAGCCTACCAAGGACATTACTTTAAACTAAATTTCAATCCCAAACACAGACTCAGTGGCTCTGCTCAGAGTAATTCAAGATCAAGGCCTTTCAAGAAGAGTCAATAATTATTAACTCCACACTGTCCACAGACAGAATGAAAGTCTATTACTCATTATCATTGTTCAGTAAGGAGGGTATAGTATAACTAATACCCTAACGGCACTTCTATTTTCCCAAAGGAGGTACTGAGGGAGAGAGGGAAAGAAAAAAAGAAATACCGGTAAATGTTCATGTGGCATCACAAAATTTGTTTCAATTTTAATATGAAAAAGGAAACTTGGAATCTTTTTTTGTTTTGTTTTGTTTTTGTTTTTTAAAGAGTTATTTTTATTGTTTTTGACAGAGAGATACAGAGACAGAAGGGGGAGGGCCCAGAACAGTCTCCATAGTTGTATATCATTCAATTTTCCACATAGTTTCACTCCACAGGTGGGAATGGGGCTGCACAGGGCAGGAACTGGGCCGGAGTCTTCACCCCGGTGAGAACTGAACTGGAGGCACTCCCCAGTTCAGCATGTAGGTCCACATGGGCTGGGGCTGGGATTTGATCCTCAGTCCCCAGGTACTTGGCCTTATTTTAAAGAAAGCCTTCAGAGAATTATTTTGAAAGTTAAATGGAACAACTTATGTGACAACATCTTGTATACTCAAAAATTTATAAAATGTTAGTTTATTTTTCCTGCATTTAAAAACAGGTTAAGTCTCTGTGACTTCCTGAGGGGAGAGTAAGAGAAACTGGCAACCTTGTTGAGAAAGACCTCTAAATACAAGAATGTGTGAAATGTTGGTCTCCACTCTGGAGTAGCCTCAAGAGTCTGCCATTTGAGCTTGGGACAAGGCTACAAGTACCACATGTCATTTAACTGACAATGAAGTTGCATCAAGCACATGTAACTTTAACAGACAAAACAATAAGAGTGAATCCTCCCACTTGCTTTCAGACTCAATAGATGTATAGTCAATCTGGTAGAGGGAGCATAAGGGAAATTTCATAATCTGCTCTTTCCTTAGCTCTCTTCTTTTGTGCCTGTCATTGTCTTTGTTAAGTGGTTCTATTATTTAAAAATTGTGTCTATCATTTTTGTACATTGTTCCCTAAATGTAAACCAAACTTGTCTGGCACTCAAAGGAAAAACAAAAAAGATCTGTATTGTGCTTTGGGGGAAATTTAGACATTTTTTCAATAGTGATTATAGTCTTAAAACACAGACTTCAGAAATTAAAATTTTCCTCACCCTGATAAGATTCAGCTCTACTGCACAGAGTTCATTGTGATAGCTTTTTATGTCGTTTTGTCTAGTTATACTCAGTTATTCCAATTAGTCTGTTATAAACAAAATTCCTCATGTCCTCATAAAACCTATGAGTTATTAAGCATCTACATGTGCATCTTTGAAGAACAGGTATGGTTAAAAACGAGGCAATAAAGTAGGTGACAGGATTCAGGTTCTAGTACCAGCTTTTTCAGTGTTTGACCATTTTGCAGTTTTGGGTAAGTCCCTTTTCTCTAGGCATTGATTTCCTAGACATGTAAATCTTTATGATTCTTGGTATATGACAAGGTACTTGCTCTCCATTTATAATTCAAAAAGCATTCAAAATTATCTAATTACATGCTAGCTAGAGTAAAAATACCAGTAAGTCCCAAAACAAAAATGCATGTTTTAGGAAGAATCAAAGACTATTGGAAATTCCTGTACCTGTTCAACAACCTCTGTATTGAAGAATATACAATATATATGCTGCCTATGACTATTTTAAGTACAGATCTTAATTGAGGTTTTATAAACATTACAGTTGCCTTTTTAAATATGTAATCATTTACTTACTGGTCATGATAAGCCTCAAATTTTATTTCATGACACTGGAGTCTCTCTCTACTGTGGAGTCCTACATCGACCTTTGCCCTAAACTGCTGAACTTTCTTATTGCTAAGTCTAATTTTTATGCTCTTGGGCTTCATTTCATGCTGACAGATTAATTTGGTAAGTGGGCTTGGAAAGCAGAAAACTGCATTTGCAAAAAATACGTGTTA
>PVKE010026229.1:0-22456 GCA_004027555.1 Craseonycteris thonglongyai
GGCACAGACCAAAAATGAGAGGTGAACAAGGGGTGAAGGGCATCAGACACAACACATGCTGAGAGTTTGACTGTTGTTTCTTTTTACATGTTATAACAGTCAGACAAGGACAAGTCCTAAAGCAAATCAGGGGCTGGTGTCACTGATTATTGTTAAGACAAATGCCAGCATTTCTAGCAGGGCCTGGCATATAGGAGAAGAATTCTGAAAATCCTTCTAGTACTATTAATACAATTACTCCTCCTGATTTTACTTTTTTACCCCAGACAGGTATCATTTGCATAAATATCATATACAAGGTACAATTGACCCTTGAACAACACAGGGGTTAGGGGTGCCAACCATTCAGAAAGTTGAAAATCTGGGTATGACTTTTGACTCCCCCTAAGCTTAACTAATAACCTACTGTTGACCAGAAGCCTGACCAATAACATAAATAACTGATTAACACACATTTTTTTGTGCTATATGTATTATATACTATATTCTTACAATAAAATAAGCTATAGTAAAGAATTAGAAAAGCAAAAAGAAAACAAAAATAACATTTAGAGTATTTACTAAAAAAAAATCCACAAATAAAAATACTCACACATTCCAACTCATGTTGTTCCAGGGTCAACTGTCTTTACTTTCCAGTTAAAACAGTGGGATGGAATATAGATTGGACCAAATGTGTCATAGGTGCCCTCTAATCAGTCATTTATTTATGAGGGCCTCCTCTGTACAGGGCATTGCTAGGCCACAGGTTTTCTTCTCCCAAGCCAGGGATTCAGGGATGACTAAGTGGTTGGGTCAGTTGTTACGTTGGGCTTGTTCTATAGCTTCAAGGGGAACTGAGGTTATACAACTAATTCTCATTCCATATGTCCAGTAAGCAAAAAAACAACCAAACAAAACAAAAACAAAAAAACTTTAGGAAACGCTGTTGTTGCTTACTAATTTAATTAAACGCTCTTGATCAATTGCATAAAGTTGATAATGTGTCTAATAATCATATTAACAGTAAGTCCAAGCTATAACTGCTTAGATGATTTAATAGTCAATCTTAATGATTGAGATTTCTTTATATTTCTCTAAAGTGTATACCAGGGATGTCCAATCTTTCAGCTCCCCTGAGCCACATTAGAAGAAGAAAAATTGTATTGGGCTACACATAAAATATAATAACACTAACAATAGCTAATGAGCTAAAAAATAATAATAATTTCAAAAGAAAATCTCATAATGTTTAAGAAAGTTATGAATTTATGTTGGGCCTCATCAGAGATTTCCTGGGCTACATGCAGCCCATCAGCCACAGGTTGGACAAACTTGGTTTAGACAGTATATAAGATGTACCCAAGAAATTTAAGTCAATTATTTGCTCTTGTTTACTTAAGCGACTGGATGAATATAGAGAAAAGTAACATGTTGTAGGCCCAAATATTTTCATCAAAACAACTAAATGAATTCTTATTTGGGTCATCTTGTTCTGACTCTTTTTTAGAAATTATATAATGTTTATATACCTCATTTTAAAAGGAATGCTTATTCATTGAAAAATTAAGAAACATGATTTCCCAAACCTAGATATTAACACTGCCCAAAGTTTGCTTATGTATCTGTTTTCTTTCCTACACATACACTTTGTTTTGAATATTTAGTATATTACTACACTAATTTTTCTCACTTAATATTACACATTAAATAATAAGAATACACAAAATTTTAATGTCTTATGATCTATGTAAGGATTTACTTCCATATATTTACCCATTACCCTCTTTTAAGACATCAGACCCTTCCTTTTTTGTGTATGAGTGTTAATATAAGTGACTTAAGTGACATAATTTGTTCACCCAGATAATTATTTTCTTATTTACTAGAATTACCAGGTCAAAGGTCAAAACATCCTATTGTTTTGTTTGTGGTTTATTTCAGAAGTAGCCACCTCGTTGCTAAAATTTTAGAACTTAGGAAAGGAAAAACCAGAAAACATTTTCAAAACAACCCACTAGTAAGAGATTAATATGTTAGTGTATCCTTGATGAATCTTGTATGCATGTTTAAATATTTAGATATGCATTTTATATTTTTATTATGTATAAAATTCAAGTGTGTATTATAATTTGTGTTTTTGTTTTGTTTTTTCACTTAACAAAATAACTGAGATTCTTTTACAGGTCATGAAATCTTCCAAATACAAAAACAAAGATAATTAAATTGTGTTTGCTTTTCACAGGTGCTTTCCCATAAATAATGAATAAGACTGAATATAACTACTAGAAATCAGCAAAAATCTGTCATTACTTAACATTAATTAATACCTGATACTTCATGAAAACTTCATGTTTATATGCTAAAGATATTTTGGCAGGAGAGGGAATGAAAGGAAGAGAAGGAAGATCATGGCAGGGAAGGAGAAGCCAACTACTGGTATTAGAAAATACTCAGAAATTCCCCTAAAGAGAAAAATAAGCTAGTGGTTTGAAGAAATTGCTCAAATCAACAAATTACCAAAACAGCAAGTCAGTAATCAGTTTAGTTCCCTAAAATGTTCTTTTTCCCCTGATACTTGTAAAGCATTGACCTCAAGGCAAAACCAGTACTATATTAAGACACTGGTTTCACAACTTCTGAATTTTGTCCAAAGAAGAACAGAGTAATAGCAGTCACTTTGTTCTAGAATTCTTTATCTAAAAAATATATATGTAAGTGCTAGAAATATTGCTTGCTCTTTTGCCATTAAGTGTACTTTCAAAAGTAAATTGTTCACAGCCAACAGTAAGCTTAAACACATTATTTAATATCATCCTAATTGTTATTTAGTTCTAGGTCATCTTGAATAAAATATTGAAGAGTAACATTTGATGTAGCTTTGTTATTTTTACCATAGAGTAGTTGTAAATCTGTTACTCATAATCACCATCACCACCATCATTTCTATCACAGTGACCATTGTCATGACCACCATTATCACCACCACCACCACCACCACCTCCATCACCATCCTCTTCATCACCATCATCATTAATCATTTCTTCCATTCCATCACCAGCCCCATTCTCTACAAGCTGACCATTCAACCTTCAGGACTTAACTTAAATATGTCCTCCCCTCATTTCCCTATGGAAAGTAGGCTTCCCACTGTCAGTCATAATACTCCATCTTAACAGTATTTTTTATTTTTTTCTGGTACGTATCACAATTCATAATTTTTCCTTATTTATTTATTTATTTTTTTTGTATTTGCTTTTTATCTCTTTTCTTAGCTATACTGCAATCTAGGTCAGGACAATGACCACAATTATCTTGCCCATCATTCTATCTCAGTAAATTATATAAACCTGACCCATAGCAGGCGCTCAATAAAAATTACATGAATTAATCAATCAATTATCATTACATGTCTTCAATTCTAGTTATAAATTCTAACCTAACTTAAAAGAACATCGAAACTGTTTGTGATGTAAAATGACCTTTCTAGTATATTTTTCTTAGTATGGAAATTTAGTGCTGCTACACCCATAAGAAGTTATTTTTAAACTGCTTACATACTATGCAGGCACTATCAAGAATAGGAACTACATAAAGGCATAGAAAGTGGCCTTATAAGTGGTGAGTTGAGAGACTGAGCGACCCATTCACTCAGAAACATCTCTTTGACCAGCCCAACATGAAATCACCACCATTAAATTAATTTTAAGGTAAATATACTATAAGGCCATGAAATTTCTTTTAAAATGTAATTGCTACATGGTAGTTTACATATTAACACTTAGATATGTATTCATTTATCAGACTGCTTGAACAAAAAACAGTGGACTGGACAGGTCATTGTTTGACTTGCCAAAAATATAAGGGGAAGGGAAGGTCATGGTGTTGATTAATGTGGACCAGAAATAGTACCAGGAGACCCTGTACATAGGGACCAAAAAGATGTCAATGGACATTAGTGGGCAAAAATGCCTCCTTTGGCCCTCGCCTTCTCTGGATATTCTATAAACGAAACTTTGGAGTGTTTTTATTCCATTCCAACAGATGTATTTGTGTGGATTTATTTATGATTTATGAAGGACAAACACAGATACTAAGTGTTCAGTCTTAAGGACAGGGCTCCAAATTGAAAAGAAAGTGATTAAGATCTAAATTGAGGATAGTGGTGTGTGTGTGTGTGTGTGTGTGTGTGTGTGTGTGTGTGTGTGTGTGTGTGTGTTTTGAAAGAATGGAGAGGGTGGGAGATGTGGAAGGGATTAAAAGCACATTTAGCAGAAGAAATACAGTGGAGAGAAATCTGTTGCTAGTTGCTAATACGTAACAAGCATTGGCAAAATATCATACTTGCTTCACTATCTGAGTGAACACCAGATGGGTGAAAAGCCTTACAAATAAAAGAGACTTAAATAATAAGGTGCTCTCAATTTGGAAAGATGGATACATTGAGGTTTTCCCTAAGAGAATACAATAGATAGACCTCTGAGCTTCAAATAAAACGAACAGACATATCTGCTGGCCCACAGCCAATCCGCTTAAACAGTGCACTCCAATATCCACAAGAACGTGCTGCTGGAACCTGGAAAGGAGAGCGTTTTCACTCGACTTCACTTCCCCTAAGTGCTCCCTCGCCAGCACAGTGACCCTGTTCTTTAGCTTTCTATTCATGAAGACCAATTAAGAACTAAAAGAGGAACCAAGAGAAGGTTTGGTTATTTTTCTAAATTAAAAAAAAATCCCTTTAAAAAAATCTATAATTATTAATACAAAAGGAAAAGTTAAAGTATCTACTTTAAGAAAACAATGCCACTACATTTCATCTTTGGTTGCATAAAACAGGAAGAGGTAACGTATTTATTCTATGTCACTGTTCCTAGAAACATCTTACATAATCAAACCAACTCTTGACTTGATCCCCCTTTTCAAATATTAACAAATATTTGAACAAATATTAACAAATAAATATTAACAAAACAATAGTAAATATGAAAGTCACCTTTAGAAATACTAATGTCATAGTGTTACTAGCAAAAAGACTATTAAGCACAGAACTGTCACTATAATTAGCACAGGAGCTACAACTTTATGTGTTAACCAAACTGAGGATTCAGGGTCAGGGAGAGGGACATAGGCATGAAAAGGTTGTAGAGTGAAGGTTACCTCTGCGTAGTCTAGTGTGGCCAAAAAAGGCTTATTTTAGATGGGAAAAAAGCCTGTGGTTCCCCAAACAACTGTAACTTAACCAATAACACACATAGTATATTATGACATGAAAGTTGACACTACATACAGACATACTAAATACTACATATACTCGAGGGGTACAAGTTATTGTTACTATGGGAGCTGTACATTTGGAATGGCAGTAAAAATTAAGGACCACCTGAAGAGCTTTGGATCATGTCTTTATGGAAACCCTATGTGTTCACACACTGGACAAATCTTTATTGAGTGCCTACTATGTGTAAAACATTGTGCTAGAGACTGTGGGAAAATATCCCCCCTGCCTCATGTAGCTTGTGTGAAAAAAAAATACACCGGGGCCTTACAGTTCTACGAAGAAATGGGGAATTCCTTCCTCTGTAGCCAAACAGCAGAAACTTTCCATAATGTTCTTCAAATGCCATGTGGAGAAATATGTAAAGTGGAAATATAATACTATGATAAACTACCCCCAAATTTCCACGACTTCAATTGCAGCATCTACCTCCTAAAGCTAACCCTCTAATGCCCATTACAGGGCTTTTTCCACTTCTGTCTTTACACTTAATATGCTGATCTGCCCTTTCTTCCCTTGCCTTCTTCCAGCTCACCCTTAAAACAACTAACAAATTAGTGCCAAAAAAGGTTTACTGCTTACATTTTCCTAACACTCTCCTTGAATTAAAGATACAGAGCATGTCTGTGCTTTTTATAGATGTTCAGATTTTGTAATGGTTTGCTTTGTAGCCCATAAAATAACTATCAAAATATACCTAGGTCTAGATATAGGTATCCTTTTTAAACATGAGATATGGTGAATATCGTGTGAACTCCCTCTCTCTTTGAGAGGTGGCTGCAAGCCCTCCTTCCCGAGTTGTTAAAGTTCTCTCTTGAACACACTTTAAAGATTTATTTTATTGATTTTTGACAGAGAGAAACAGAGACAGAGAGAGACAGAGAGAAGGGGGAGGACCCAGAGCAGTCTCCATAGTTGCCATTAGTTTTCCATATAGTTTCACTCCACAGGCAGGCACAGGGCTGCGCAGGGCAGGAACTGGGCCGGAAGCCTCCCACATAGGTCCAGGCAAGAACTGAACTGGGGGCACACCTCAGTTCAGCATGTGGGTCCACATGGGCCGGGATTCGATCCTCGGTCCTCGGGGCTTCAAAGTGAGTGTTTTACCCACTGAGCCATCCCAGCTTTCCCTCTTGTACACACTTTAATCCCTTAAAGACAGCCAAGCCAGAATGTGTCAGATAAAGAACATAGGAGAAGACTCCCTTCTCTGACTCCTAACCTCAGGAAGTTTCAGGATCTAAGGAACATCAAAGGTAATTCATTAACTGGAATGAGTAGCAGAGAAATGGTAAGCATACATTGTTCATGGGATTATTTGGGGTGGAGGTGTTGCTGGCAGGAATGAGAGGAAAAGGAAATGAGAGAAAGAGAAAAGACATATCATTATAAATGTGGTCACAGAAAATAAGATATAAAGATAATTTGGCACAGAATAATCTCTATTTTGCCCACTTTTCTGAACAAACAAGGTACCGTATTATGCTAATAAACAAATGGGACCACATCAAACTAAAAAGTTTTTGCACAATAAAAGGAAACAATCAACAAAACAAAGACACTTTACTGAATAGGAGAAGATATCCACCAATGATACATCTGACAAGGGGTTAATATCCAAAATGTATAAAGAACTCATACAATTCAACACCAAAAACAAAACAACAACAAATAATTCAATTACAAAATGGGCAGACAACCTAAATAGACATTTCTTCAAAAAGGACTTACAGATGGCCAATAGACATATGAAAAAAATACTCAATGTCACTAATCATTACAGAAATTTAAATTAAAACTACAATGAGGTACCATCTCACACCTGTCTAACTGGCTGTCATCAATAAATAGACAATCAGCAAGAAAAGAGAACACTTGAGCACTGTTGGTGGTATTGTGAATTGGTGCAGCCAGTATGGAAACAGTATGGAGTTTCCTCACAAAATTAAAAACACCACTGCCTAATGACCCAACAATTCTGCTCCTGGTATTCATCCAAGAATATCCAAAACACTAATTCAAAAAAATATATGCATCCCTATGTTTACTGCAGTGTTATTTATAATAGCTAAGATTTGGAAACAACTGAAATGGCCATCAATAGACAATTCGATAAAGAAATAATGGTACATTTATACAATGAAATATTACCCTGCCATAAAAAAGAATGAAATCTTACCATTTACAATAACATGAATGAACCTAAAGGTTATTATGCTAAGTGAAATAAATCAGACTGCGAAAAACAAATACCATATGATCTCATGTATATGTGGAATCTAAAGAACAGAATAAATAAGCAAACAAAACAGAAACAGACTCATAGATACAAAGAACAAACTGATGGCTGCTATATAGGAGGTAGAATGAGGGAATGGGTGAGAAAGGTAAAGGGATTAGAAAGTACAAATTGGAGGAAGCCGGGATGGCTCAGCGGATTAAGTGCTCGCTTTGAAGCCCCAAGGACCGAGGATCGAATCCCGGCCCCGGCCCAGGCAGACCCATATGCTGAACTGGGGTGTGCTTCCCAAATGCAGTGAGGCCCCCAGTTCAGTTAAAAAAAAACAAGGAAGTACAAATTGGTAGTCACAAATAGTCATGAGGATGTAAAAATACTATATGGGAAACATAGTCAGTCGATAAGGTTATAAAAACTATGTACGGTGTCAGGTGGGCACTAGAGTTATTGGGGGGGCATGTCATGAATTATATAAATGCTTACCCACTATGTTGTACACCTGAAAATAATATAATATAATATTGAATGTCAACTGTAATTTAAAAATATATAGTCATGGAATGTAGAGTACAGCATAGGGAATATAGTCAATAGTATTTTAATAGCTATGTAAAGGTGACAGATCAATAGTAGACTTGTTAGGGTTATCACTTTGTGAGGTGTGTAAATGTCTGATCATTCTTTTGTTTTACACAACTGAAATTAATAATTGAAACTCTCAACAATAAAGAAAAAGTAAAGATATTATGCTTAGGAACCAGAGGTGCCCAGAAAATGGGATGTTTCTCATCCAGGGATGGGCACTGACCTTGGTTAAATCATTTCACTTCTTTGAGTAAAATAAGCAGCTTGGATAAGTTGAAGTTAATACCCTTTTTTAAAATCTAAAACTTCTTTATACAAAATTCATACTTTTATAGAGAAGGAGGACCTTATCATATATGTCATATTTACCCACGCCTGCCATCATTGCCATAATAGCTGGGACCTAGAAATTTGCCTGACAAATGCCCAATAAATACTTGTTGAATGAAGATTTTCTTTTTACTATTTGAAATACATTTGTGTTCAGTGGCTTTAAAATCATGACTGTACTTAGTGCTGGCACCAAAGGGATAGAGAGAGGATAACCTTGAAAGCTTATCCTCAAGGGAAAATAGACCACAGGTTTACAATAACCCTGATACAGACTGAAGATGGATACCAAAAAGAGGCACAATGTGCAGTGAGGGTTCTGTTGGGTAGGCCAACATGTAGAGGCTTTCTGAAGAGCTATTGTTTCAGAAAGGTGGACTTCCACCATAGAAATTGTATGGAGGAAAGAAATTGTAAATGTTTGAGATAATTGAGCAGTCTGGTCCATCAAGACTAGAACTTAAGAGCTGAGTGAGAAGAGTGAAGGAACAAACAAGCCAGGGAAAGATAGTGTGGTGTTCCCATGACCCCATCATGGAGACTTTAAACCACTGAATGTTTCAAAACCAGGCAAAATACACTCAGAGTTGTGTCTTGAGGAAATTATCCAATATCTGGCTCAGTACTAGATTTTATACCCCAAAGTTTCCACTGAGGCACCAAGGATCACCATGGGGAACAAAGTCAACACAGGGAAGGTGGAAATTTGGGTTCCTCCTTCAATTTCAGTCAGAGTCCTGATGACTTTGTCCTACATTTGGGCTTTGATGTAAAACTTGTTTGAAAGTAGAAGTTTTTGAAAGTCATTGATTTACAGGAAACAGAGATAGGAAAACTAGAAGTGGGTTTGTGAGTTCAATGTTCCAGTTAAAAGGAAAACAAGTCTGAAAGGAAGAGTGGAATGGACAAAGAGAATTTTTAACCCAGGTAGATTCCATGAGATATGACCATTCGTTAAATGTGGGAGGTGAGGGTGAGGGAGAAGCAAAGATGATTGAGGTTCCAAGCTTAAGTGAATGGAAGGCTGTGACATTCTTTACAAAAATAAGCAAGTCAAGAGTCAGACAACCTAAGTTTGCATTTCAATTCTGCTACTTATTTCTGTTGAGATAGATATTCACATATCTATGTGAGACATAATAAGAGTTTAGTAAGTTTTAATTTTTATTCTTTTAGGCAGAATGTGTTTATAGTAAAGATGTCTTTAGGCTTCAACATAATGCTTAAGAGAGGAAAGGCAAGTATATAGATAGATACAGTCAAAAAAAGTGGTCAAGGATGAAAGTGGATTAGAGAGTACATACATAGAGAAATGATCGTTAGTTATTGAAGTTGAGAGGAGTATAGAAGAGAAGCTGGTATGAAACATGAGATAATGTCTTGTTTCTGAAAAGGAGCAATCAGCAGCAGCAAGTTAAATAGAAGAAAGGTAAGAAAACTTGGGAGTACATTGTTAGGGTCAGGAAACTTAAATCTCTAAGAAGCTTCAAGAAGCATGGTCAGTAATATACCCCGAGGCAGTGGTGGAGGAGTGCTACCATTTCTTCTATAGGACAGTTCAAGTAGGAAGGGAGCCAGAGTTGCTGAGGTGGTAAAAGAAGTGAATGGATGGTGATCACAGAAATAGTTGAATACAGAGCAAGCTGTAAAGACTCAGCAGGTTAAGTGCTCATTTTGCAGCACCAGGAACCAAGCATCAAATCCTGGCCCCGGCCTGTGCGGATCCATGTGCTGAACTGTAGTGTTCTTCCCATGCAGGAGGCCCCCAGTTCTGTTACTGCCCTGCGTGGCCCTTGCCCACTCGTGTGGAATGAAACCATGTCAAAAACTAATGACATACAACTATGGAGACCGTCCTTGGCCCTCCACCTTCTCTCTGTCTCTCTCTGTTTCTGTCTCTGTCAAAGAGAAAAAAAACAACAATAAAAAATATTTTAAAATCTACAAAAAAAAAAGAAAGAAATTGTGAATACACAGTAGCATTTCCTGTGTGCTGAGCACTGTGCTTTATCTTTCATGTGAATTATCTTACTTAATCCTCAGAGCAACCCTCTGAGGTGGCCGTTTTTTACCACTTGTACTTTACTATTTAAGAAATGAAGGCACATAAAGTCTAAGTAAGTTGTCCATGACACGAAAGCCAAATATAAAAGGTGAAGGGCCTGATATTCAAAGGATTCCAGTCTGATATTCTAACACTCTCTCTAAACAACTTAGCAATATTGCCTTGAGAATGTGGAAAAAACAAATGCTAGATAGACAGTTCTATGAAAGAGACAAGTTTCAGAGGCAAAATTCTTGGAAGTCAGTTTCTTTAACCACGTGTTAATATTTTGGGGTATGGAAAAAGAAATACCTTGAGGCCTAGTGTCATCAATTTTATAATTAAATTGTTCTCATTTGTAGGGTTCTAATAATACCTCAAGACATAGAACAGATGGATAGATATTCAGGAAATACCAAGGAATCTTTAGGAAGCATTATTTTTTATTCTTTTTAAAACGCAAGTAATTGAGGCACAAAGGCAACAAGATGTTACATAATGAGTTATAAAGAAGGAATCTCAAGAACTAAACATGGCGCTTCACATTCTGGAGCTAACTCAATACAGGCTAGTTCACTGCTTTCCGTGAGAAGATCTGAGTAGAGCAGTGTGACAGGAGGGGACTGCTGGGAGTCAGGGATCAGGAAAGTAAGACGGTGCTAGATTGTGGAGAGTTGGAACTTTGCCACTTTAGTCAATGAGGCTGTGGGGGGAAGAGGGCCTGAGCAGAGCAGTGACAAGATCAAAATGGCAGGTTGTGAGGTTTTATCTGGGGGTTGAGGGCACTATGAACTGGAATGGGGATTGAACTAGCAAGGAGCAGAGTATAGGTATGAGGTGAGGAGGGGCTGAACCATGGCAAGAAACAAAAGTGGAAGAAAAAATGGGCGATGAGGAAAACACAGCAGAGCCTGCCTGTTTCTCTGACCACACAACTTTTCTTCATCATGAAGGTGCTCAGACGACCCAAGTTCTGTTTATCAACTCCCATCACGGGCACTAGAAAGAGCATTCCTGTCTGCCTTCTAGTCCTGCTATGGCCCTGTGCCCTTTGTTTCCTAGTCAGGCAGCCACCTCGTTTCTGTGACCAAACTCTCCCTCTGCACCTTGGTCCTGGTGGCTGCATCATCGTCCTTGCCGAATTACCCTTCCCTCCCTTTCCAGGACCTGTAGGATTTATTTTCCTTCTCCTATTCCCCTTACTTCCCCTGGAACTTTCTAGGTCATTACACCCTCATGGCACCCCAACTGTATTGCAGACCCTCTACCTCTCCTGTTTGGGTTTTCAGTACAGGTTTCCTAATTCTAGGTTGTTGTTTTACCCAGCCTCATTTATGGAGCACCCCTGCAGCCTGGAGTTCCCACTCCTTTGGGAAAGGATAACATGATATTAATATTTATCCAAATCTCAATTACTACAGAAAGATTGAGAATAACAAAATCAATGGTTTTTCCTTTCTGTTAGCCTCAGATACTTTGATTTCTAGGTGAACAAAAAGTTTGGTAAGCCAAGTAGAAAAATCACTTTTAGGAGAAACAAGACAGTAAAAAGTACTAAGTAATGATTGAGTTAAATTTTGCCCCCAAAGTGAGAGCTCAAGCCACTGAGAACATGTTGCTCCTCTTGTTTACCAAGAGGCCCATGATCATGGAGTGCCAGACACTTCCTCTTCCACACAATTCTGCAGTGATGGTCAAACATGAAGTACTTTAGAAGTTTCACAAGCTTTGACCTCTTGTGAGAAGGAAAAATAAAGATTCCCTCTATAGAAAGACCATTGATCCATATACATATGCATGCAATACGTGCACATGTGTGTGTGTGTTTGTGTGCGTGTGTGTAAAATCCTGAAATTCAAATCTCAGTGTTGCTCAGTCTCACCTCAGATGCTGGACAGAGTTTCTTTCAGATTAGTTTTGGAATTATAAACCTAAAACTGAAGCCCCCGAAAAGTCCCCATTTTTGCTGTCAAACATTATCCTTGACATTTTTATGTTTTTCTTTTTAGACACCATTTCATAATTTATAACAGAATTCTAATTTGAAACTTGAAACTCATAACTGTTTTTGCACAACATTTATTCAAATAAATGAAACTAAACAATCACTACTTCATTTTTTTACTGATCTAGTCTAAAAATCTTTTATTTTTCTAACTATGCCTATATTCTTTTTTTTTCTCTATTTTTTATGCAGAACAGTGATACCTATTTTATTATTATGCTTCAAATTCAGCAGGAAAGATGAAAAAAAAATTTAAATATTTTTATGTTGCCATTTGCTTAACCAACAGAAATATAAAACAATTTGTTAACATAACTTTGTTTATATGTTATTTTTATGAATTCTTATTTAAGAATCAACTAAAGTAGACCCTAAATGTATCCCATTATTTTTCCAAGTCCCAAAATAATCTATTAAGTAGACTTTTTTTTCATTAACTTTTTCAATTTGTATGTACACACGCAGCTGCCAATTACTCTGTGGCCTTTGGTATTAAGAGTTTCAAAGCATAATTTGAATAATCCATTTCCCAGACTGTAGAAAGACAAAAATTATTCACAGTCACTTGGTTTGCATTCCATAAAACATTGCTAAAGTGAATAGTAACACAATCTTTCCAACCAGAGTAACTTTAAGGAACATGTTTTAGCAGTGACAAAGTGTTAGAATAGATTTCACCACTAAACAAATATAAGAATATTTTTATAAAATCCATGAAAACAATATGAATGATATCATATTCATAACATGTCCTTTAGTTATATATTTTTTGGTCATGTCTTATTTATTTGATCCACATAAAACTTTTTTTAAAGATTTATTTTTATTGTTTTTGACAGAGATAGATAGATTGATAGACAGATAGATAGATAGACAATAGATAGATGGATAGATAGAGAAAAAGAGAGAGAGAGAAGGGGGAGAGCCCGGAGCAGTCTCCATAGTTGCACATCATTGGTTTTCTACATAGTTAATAATTTCATTCCACAGGTGGGTGTGGGGCTGTGCAGAGCAGGAACACAGCCAGGCCACATAAAACTTATCATCCAGTCATTATATACTTCTACAACAAATTCTGTGTTCTGATTCTCCACTCTTCTTTGTCTTTTAAGTTCTTTTAAATGAGACTGTGGATCCCTCCTTTATAATTTAAGATTCAACATTAAGATGTGCTAAAAATAAGCATCCACTGGAAACTGTCATTGTGGCTGCTTAAATTAAATGTAATATAAAATATGAATAAGAAACTACAGCCGAGGAAGCCCCTTTCCTTTTAGGCATCAATATAAAAATGGCAAGTAATAATTTTCAAGGATAGCCTATTTACATATTCCAATGTGAAACTAGGAATAGAATACACACAAAAAATTCACAGACAAGGAATATTGGGGGAAACCTAAATGAAGCAAGGGCAACTTGAGCTTTCAAAACCACATGAGAAGAACATTCTACCAAGATACAAATTAGAAGAGTGACATTTGTAATAAAGAAATCAATCTGTCCAAAGCAATTATTGAGTACTTGCTACATTCCAGGATGTACCTCTAGAAAAACCTAAGTGTTTGGTGGGGGGGGGGGGGGAGTAGGGAACAAAAGGAGGGTACAATTCGGTGAGTATAAAAAGGAAAGACTGTACAATCTATAGCAACTCTTTCAATTCTTTGACTATTTTAAGATAATTATGGGCCCATTTCACAGAAAGAAAGATGAATAAAAGGAAGGAAGAAAAGGAAGGAGGGAGAGATGGAGGGTAGGGAGGAAAGAAGAGAGAGCAAGAGATGAGATAGAGATTAGAGGCAGGAACAGAGACAGAGATAAAGAGAGATAAATAGAAGAAAGAGGAAAAGAATTTCTGTAGTAGTATAAACTAAAAATACAAGAGCCCAGGACCTTATTTTACTCAAAACCTTTCATTTGGATTCTCAGTCTGACAATGGCCCCAATAAGACATCTATTTCACCCATTTCATGCAAAAACAGTTCCAAAGGAACTGACCAAAATATGGGTGGTGGGGGAAGCTCTGTTTTCAGGTGAATGGACTTCTCACCCACAAGAGGAGAAATTCTGTATCACAACTGTGAGTAACAAGAATCTGACACCCATTGTTCTCCACATCCACACTGAAATTTGACATTTTCTCCCTCTTTCCCCCATTCCCAGTAGGAGGCAGAAATCCTGCCTAAATGGGTGTCTTCATCAGGCTCAAACTTTCCTTTGGTAGGCTGTCTGAAGATCAAAATGTAGGCACATAAGAAATTAGCAGGCCCATCTGGTTGCAGATGTAAAGCCACATCTTTTAATGAGTTTCATAAGTAATAAAGTGAAAATAAACTCAAGAATTAAAGAAAGGATCTTATTTATTGCCCCCCTTGAAACTCCAATAGAATAAAAGAAATGAGTGTATGAGGTACATATTTATTTTTTATTAGTATTAATTGTAATTTTTCCTAAAAGTAAATAATGGCTAGTGGATCAGGGGTATACTCTTTCATTCACTTGCTCATAATCTGACTTATGTTGTGATGTGGTATCAACTTTATGTGCTAACCTTAACCAAATAACCAGGAGGTAAAATGATCCCTCACTTTTAATGTTTGCTTTAAAACTATATTTCTAATATAGATTAGAAAGAAAGAAAAAAACCATCAAGAAATATTGAAGGAAGACAGGTATGAATAGATGAGAAACTTTTCACCGATCTTGATGCACAAATTTTCAACTCATATCATTGTCTACTTTCCTTTCTTTTTTAATTTTTTTTATTGTTTTTGACAGAGATAGAGAGAGAGACACAGAGAGAGAGAGAGAGACAAAGACAGAGAGAAGGGGGAGGGTCCAGAACAGTCTCCACAGTCGCATATCATTGGTTTTTCCACATAGTTTCATTCCACAGGTGGGCAGGGCTGCACAGGGCAGGAACTGGGCTGGGGTCTTGCCCCGGTGAGAACTGAACTGGGGGCACTCCCCAGCTCAGCACATGGGTCTGCACAGGCCAGGGCCGGGATTTGATCCTCGGTCCCCGGGGCTACAAAGTGAGAGCTTAACCCACTGAGCCATCCCGGCTTCCCCTACTTTCTTAAATTGTAGCATATACCTCATTTGTATTCCATCTCAATTTCTCACATGCTGGACTCTTGCAGGAAATGTTATCAAGACTGAGCTCATCTGTTTGAACAATGATCACATCTTCTCCCTTTAATTCAGAGTAGTTACTGAGAGAAAAGATGTAGGTGTGAAAGAAGTAGTGGGCCAAGGTATAAAATATACCGCATAATGGATCACAAACCCTGGACAAAAAACACTGTCTTTACCAAGCATTATGTTCATTTCTGATGTTCCAGAGCAATACTACTTTGTTGAAGATCATGGTGATTCATTTCACCAAATCATCATATTTTTTCTTAACCAAATATCCAGTTATGTTAACATAACTGAACTATGTGTAAAAGGTAAAGGAGATATATTTTTTTAAAGATTTATTTTTATTGTTTTTTTGACACAGAAAGACAGAGAGAGACAGAGAGAAGGGGGATGGCCCAGAGCAGTCTCCATAGTTGACAGCATTAGTTTTCTATATAGTTTCACTCCACAGGTGGGTGCGAGGCTGCGCAGGGCAGGAACTGGGCTGGGAGCCTCCCACGTAAGGCCCAGCAAGAACTGAACTGGGGGCACACACCAGTTCAGCATGTGGGTCCACCTGGGCCAGAGCCAGGATTCGATCCCCGGTCTCTGGAGCTGCAAAGCGAGCGCTTAACCTGCTGAGCCATCCCGGCTTCCCCATAAAGGAGATATTTAAGAGTAAACTCTACTTGGTCCTGCATCCACAACACAGAAATGCAAACAAAATTAGTGTTTTGTGAAAATTTGAAACTACTGGGTAGAGAATATTTCTCTTTTCAGCTCCATTACTGTCTCCAGAGCTGGAAATAGGAAGTGCCACTTGACAGGAAGAAATTTAGTTAAAAGCAGTTAAGCGGGATAAAAGATACTCTTTGTTTTGTTTTTAAAATAGAATTGAAATAGAAGAAATTTTACAATATTATTAAAAAGTTTTCCAAAATTTGTGTTAAGAAACATTTCCTCAGTAAAATCACTGATTTCCCGTGACTATAACTCTAATTGTAACAACATTAGTTCATAAAAATTAGTTCAGATGTGCCAGTACACATGTCTGAAATTTATTTGTTTTTATTAAGAATGAAGAGAGAAAACAAGCTCATTTTGAAAATTTACTGCTTGATTTCAAATTCAGATAAGAATGTTAATTGTTAAAAGATAGATAATTAATAGAATGTTAATCATTTAAAATATGAAAGGCAGACAAAAGAGTTTCTGAGGCTATTAATCTCAAAAAGTGAGGACTATTATAAATTATAAACTTGTTTTATGTTTTATGTATTTATAGATATTATAATATGCATCATATATTATAAAGTATAAATATATTCATATATTGTATGTATTATGAAATATAAATTTGTTTGTAAACCTTCCCTGAAATTGCCTACAGAAATGATGTTCGTCAGACACACAGAAGAGGACCTCCTGGTCACTGTTTAAGGTCTGTTAGGTCTGAAGGTCTAGCATAGGGGGTACTAGGAGATCAGGGACAGTGTGACTCCTTGTTTAGCTAGGAGCAACTCATTTTTAAGGAAGCCTACAAGAAAGCATCAGCTCTTTCATCCTTCCACTCACTATCCATTCTATTGTTTTATATATTATGAAAGAATTCTTTTCCAAACCATTATGTAGCATCCAATTAGAATAAGTAATGTTGACAATAATACAATTCTTATATAGAAGATGAATGAGTCTTCTTAGGAGATGGAGGAGGAAGAAGAGAAGGAAAGAGAGGTAAGTAGGCAGGGAGGCAAGGAGGGAGGGAGAAAAGAGAGAGAGAGAGAAGGAGGGAGGAAAGGAGGAGAGAAGGAAGAAACAAGACATTCCTGTCATAAAATCTGCCTTCATCAAGGGTTTACACCTTGACCTCTAACATCCACAGGTCAAATTCCAATTTTGCCACCTACTGTCTGTATGATCTTGTATGACTTCCTTAGTCACCTAATTAGCAAAATGTAGATAATAACAGTATCTACCTCACAGAGTTGTGAGGATTAAAATATTCTTATAAAGTGCTCAGCACCTAGTAAATGCTAGTTGGTAGATTTATTACAGTTGTTATTTTTGAGATATTTAGTCATAAATATCTAACCATTTTCTGGATTAAAAATGTTATTAAACATTTTCTCAGATATTCAACAAAGCTACTCACTGAACACACACACACACAGACACACGCACACACCGAATACTAGACTAAATTTCCTCCACTTTCTTTCTGTTGTGAATTTATGATGGAAGGCGGGAAGTTATATCATTTAATATTCACTGCCTACTTTGTTATTATTTCAAATAGCATTCATTTTAAGAAGCACTATAATATAGTGCATTAGAATCACCTATATAGCTATTTTAAACTATCAATACCCAGATAAATTGAATCAGATTTCTGGGAATGGATCCTGTGTAACAGTAGATTTTCAAAGGTTGTCTCAGGTTGATCTAAAAGGCAGCCAGAGTTAAGAAGTGGTACAGAAAACAGTGAACCCTTAGAAAGAATGTCTGGATTTAAATTTCACTTCTACTCATTAGCAATATGGCCATAAATAAGACATATAAGCTCTCTGAGTCAATTTGCATTTCCTTAAAATGGGAATGATGATTCGTAGCCACTTCTCAGAGGTATGGGTTCCATGTGAGAGCATTAACATCAATGATATGCTCTGTAATTTGTTCTTTTTTTTTTTAAATTTATTGTTAAATTTGATGAGGTTACATTGGTTGGTAACAATTAGACAGTTTACAGATGTACAAGTCCACATCACATCATTCATGCATCGTATGAGAACCTGTTTTGAGCCTCGGGTGAGTGAGCCAGCTACTTTTAAACATATGAATGAATCTTATCATTTCCTATCCAGGACATTTGTCCCCTTATCTATGTGGAAGAACAGAGGAGAAAACATACACCCACCCAACTAGCAGTTTCAAAGAATCAGTTCTGGGAAAGACATCACAGTCACCTCACACTTTCAACCCTCATACAAATATAAGATTTCAGTACTACCTACTTCCCTGTCTTTTATGCAAAGTCATGTGGCTAAGATGAATGAGCACAGACATATCCTAAAACAAATGTAAACATTAGTTTTACACATTCTCATAAATATTTAAGTAGTATTTATTGTCTACCTTAACAAAACCCTAAAGTAGTTGAATTCAAAAGCTACATCCAATTAGTTTTGATTCAGCCCTTCTCCTGATGGCGTTATATTTAACCTATGAATCATAGTTGAAGGACTGGTCTGACAATATGAAATATACAATATAATAATTTAACTGACATTAATTACCATGAATTTCTTCTGGTCTCTTTTTCTCTAATCTGGGTATACTAACTGAATCATGCATTGGAAACATATATCTCTGTCAATTATCTTAATAAATAGTATTGAGGCCCCTGAAAGAAAATAGGCTATGCATTTTGTTCAGTTGAGTTTGTGACTTATAACAAACATGTAGTTTTTAAAGTCATAATGTATCTGGTTGAGAGCTAGCACATTGTCATTATCTCCTTTTCTTACTTCTTTAGTACTAAATATAATAAGTGATCTTTATTACTATTTTAATTAGTTTGAATGTTCAATATTCAAATGACAAATATCTATTGTTTTGGCATAAAGCTATATTTCACTTTTAACGTTACATTTCACCGTCTCTTAGGACACTCTGGTACTTATGAGTTTATTTGGTGGAGCAAATCCCACTTGGAAGATTTTGGAATTTTTAATACTAAGACAAATGAAACATCTTTACTTGTGAGTCTTGTTGCAGAGAATAACTTATTTTTTTAAGTTAGATGCTCACCAAGAACTGGTTACTTGTGGCAATAATTTCACAATATATACAAATATTGAATCATTATGTTGTACACCTGAAACTCATATAATATTTGTGTCAGTTATATCTCAATTAATAAAAAAGAAAGAGAACTGGTTAAATAAATCAGTGTTTATCTATAAAAGGAAATACTACAGAGAGTGACTCAAATCTATTTACAGTAATATGAGATGTTCAACACATGTTAAAATGTAAAAGTAAGGTGTGAAATTCTGTGCATAGTATGGATCTACTTGGGTTGTATAAATATTTTCTAAGTTTATACTGCATAGAAATTTTCTGGAAGGATATATAAGAAGTTATATATGGTTATTTATGGAGAGTGGAATAATAGGACACTTTTCTTTTCACTTTATACTTTCTTGTGTTGTTGAAATTGTCTGTCATAAGCACATATTAATTTTATAATTTGTTTAATAAAAATTATTAAGGACTCATAAAATTCCACCATGTAACTCACCTCAATCATCTGTATGTAAGAATTTTGTTCATGTTTTGTAGGTTTTACACAGATGCCCCACACTATGCCTGAACTAGCTATTTAAATTCTATTTGATGGATGATGGTAGAAAGAGAGAAAACAAACCCCATTGATATGTTTCAGCACTTGTAGAAAGTAAATATAAAATGGAAGTACATTGCAAAACAAAGCACCCTGGTTTTGGAAGGAAATAGCCACAATAATCATTCCTTTGCAATATAGTGATCAACTATATACACATATTTCTATAATAATCTTGATTTCTTGAAGTTACAAAGTATTTTTCCATTCTCTCGAACAACCTAGTTGAGAGGAGCAGTATTTTAAGTAAACATCAACCATAAATTTTTTATGTATTAAACTTGAAAATAGACACAAAATAATTTTAGATTATTAGAGGTTAAATAAGCAAGTATTCTTAAAATGTCTATGTGGTGTGTGTGTGTGTTTGTGTAGTTGTGTAGTTATTACAAAGGGTGGTCAAGAAATTCACAGAATAAAAGAGGTAAAAGGGTAAAAACACCTATTTATTATTTTTCTTTTTCAACATATTCCTCTTAACCCTAATACACTTTTCAGATCTTTCAAAAAGTTTATTTATACCCTCAAAGAAAAATGTTTTGTTTTTGCCCTCAAATTACATCTTTAACCCCTTTGTCATTTTTAAATTTCTTCCCTCAAAGCTGTTTTTTCACATTTGGGAGCAAATAATAATCGGTGGAGCCAAATCTGAACTATAGGAAGGTTGATTTAATGTTTAGACACCACAGTCATGAAGAGTAACCAATGCAACATTGCTCTTGTGCACTGGTGTGTTGTTGTACAAAAGCAGCACCCCTTTGGTCCATTTTCCTCTTCTTTACTCCATAGATTCTTGTAACTGTTTCAGCAGACTGGACTAGTACTCTTCAGTTATTGTGACACCCTTATCCTTGTAATCTATCAGCAGGACACCCTCTGTATCCCGAGTAACAGTAGTCATGAGTTTTCCAGTTGATTGCAACACCTTGAGCTTCCTTTTTCTTTTTTAATTTATGCTAATTAAAGTCACACAATCAAACTGTGTGCCCTAGTACTCCCACCTCCCCAATAATACCCTATTCCGAGAATTTCTTTACCACTACTCATAGATTATCTCATTTTCATTTTTACTTTTACTCTAAAGTCTTTAGTCCCTGGAAATAGAGACATAGTTTTATTTACAAATAGAAAAAGTAAAAAAAAAAAAAAAAAAAAAAAAAAAAAAAAAAAAAAAAAAAGAAAAAGAAAAAATATTTTAGTTCCTGAATTCAGTACACATTTTGCCAAAAAACAAAGCATAATTGTCTTGAGAAATAATGTTATCCTTTGTTCTCAGAAACTTTTTGCATATTACTAGAAGTACCTTTTATATTAGCAATTTTAGAAATACAGTGTTCCCTCGCCACTTCGCGCTTCATGTTTTGCGGCTTCAGTGCTTCGCGGGTTTTCCCAAAATATTCATCAAAAAATAAAAATGAAAAAATACAACCATGTCGGCAGCCACATTGCGGAAAGGAGCATTGTTTCATGTGGATGCGCGTGAGAGAAGGATCCCTGCATGTCAAACAAAGAGATGAGTTGACTCAGAGTAGGTACCATGGGCTCTCATAAAGGCGCGTGATTGTGTCCGGTGCGACATCGACCAATGAGAGTATGAGTGGATTTATCCCTGTGAGTTGTCTGCGCATCATCGCAGCCTCACCTAGCATCTTCTCTTGTTGTATCTCGCCAGTCTTGTCCATGATGTTGACTGTCTCGCGTACTGTATTTTAGTGTTGTGTTGGCGATAACTTGTTTTAAGCGATAACTTTTTTTATTAATTAAGCCCTTATAATGCCGCCTAAGTGCTGTGCCCCCGTGAAAGCTTCCTCCGGGGCGCCCAAGAGGAAGAAGATGATGACCATCAGCGAAAAAGTGAAACTTTTAGATATGATCAAAGAGGGCAGAAGTTATGCATCTGTGGCACGCCATTACGGGGTGAATGAATCTACAGTGCGGGACATCAAGAAAGAGGAAGCAAACATCCACAAAACTGCTTCAATAACCTTCAATAAAGAAGCGAAACGTGTGGTAACTCCGCGTAATAACAGAATTGTGAAAATGGAAGCTGCACTGGCCTTGTGGATTGCTGATTGCAGGAAAAAGACAGTGAGTTTGGACACTAATATGATCAGGACAAAGGCCAAAGCTCTCTACGACCAAATCTTGCCCGATGACGACAATGAAGAGGCTGAAGAAGGTGCTGACAAACCTCAAGCCAGTACTAGCGCTGCCAGGAGTGATTCGCCTCCTCGAGGACAAGGCTTTTCAGCCAGCAAAGGTTGGTTCAAAAAATTTTAAAAAAGATACGGCCTCAGAAACGTGCTTCTGTATGGTGAGGCTTCCTCTGCTGACAACGATGCTGCTTGTCGTTACGTGGAGGAAAAGTTTCCTAACCTCATCAGTGAGGGAGGCTACCCCTCCCTCACTGAAAACGAAGAGGAAGACGAAGAAGAAACTGAAAAGCGTGGCCTTACCCTGGAGAATCTGCAACAATT